>VOPJ01000620.1:0-22962 GCA_014673585.1 Semibalanus balanoides
CTCGTTCAACGCCAACTACGGCGCCTTACTGGTAAATAAATGGTAATGCGTGCGGGAACGAGAAAGACGAGAACGAGAAAGAAGGAGAAGAAGCCCCTTTTTCTGGAAAAAGGGCCCTTTTGGCCAAGGGCCCTTTTCCTGGAAAAGCTGTCCCCCCCCCAACCGAAAATATGTGGCGCCGGCCCTGGTTCTATTACCTTGCAAAGCACCACTTCCAGCAACGGCCCCAGCCGCGGACATTGCTCTGCTCAAGGCCCTCGTCTATTATCGTGACTCAGCGGTGGCCAAGGTGGCGGTGACAGTCTTTACCAGGCACCTACAGGGTCCGCCGCAATTAGGGTAACGCTTATGATATCTGAGAAGACCTGCACCAAATCAAAATAAATAATTATTCCAATGACATTTATTTTTCCAGACATACACACCAGATCGTCACGTCTGCAGCTACCCAATGCATTCACCCTCAGCCTCAATCACTCTCTCCACACGAGACCTGGAAGCACTGCTGACACGCTGGATGTAGTGCTTATCCATGTTGTGCCAGCACCTCCGTATGTCAAACTTCAGCGACTCAAGGTTTGGGTGAGAGACATTGCACACCTCGGCCTCCAAACGTGCCCAGGTAGAGAAGTTCAAGGGGATGAGGTCGGGTGATGACGGGGCCTACAACTCCGGTGTCCTGACGTTCGTCATCTTCGACTTCAGGAACTCTTGAGCTTTCTTGGCCGTGAGTGCAGGGACGCCGTCCTGCTGGAACCCGTACTTGCCGTAAGGGTGCGCACGACGTATCCAGGGCCCGACGTGCTGCTCCAGCAACTCCCTGTTGATCTTCTCGTTGGCACCTGTGAAGATCGCTGGACCTCGCCAACGTTCTTCTCGGATTCGCTCTGATGACTCTTTTCACCTTCTGGATGGTCTCTGTCTTTTCGTTTCCTCTCTTTCTTCCCTGGCCTCTGGCTCTCTCAAAATTTCCTCTCTGATTCAGCAAGTCTCGGGCCATTTTTATACGCTTTCCTGACACGTTCAGCGCCTTGGAGACGGCACCGGTGCCGTTCCCGTGCAGAGACGGGTTGCTATAAGGATCCTCACTATCACCCATGGCTTACGAATGGACCCCCGAGCGAAATAATTTAAATTGTACGTTCCTGAGACCGCGAGCGAACTAAGGTGCGAAATTCACGTATGGAGCTTGCGTGGGCACCTCTCAGTGGAAGGTAACTCAGATAACATAAGCGTTTCCCTAATTTCGGCGGACCCTGTATGGTATGGTATTTGAGCGAGCTCCTCGTCGCCCTGACCATCCTCGACGAGGATATTGACTTGGCGACAAAGCCGGAGATGATCTCAGCGATGGAAGAGAATGAAGATTCAGAGGATCCCCGGCGGAGTATCAATGTGGATCTCTACCGTACAATACCATGGGAGCGGACAAAATATTGGTGAAGGATGGCATCGCTGAGGTACAGGGACGCAGGGACGTAGCCAGGATTTTTCTCAGGGAAGTAGGGCGGGGGGGGGGCACGTCGAGAAAAACAAATTTAGCTTCTCAAGCCATACTGCTGCCAACCGGAAGGGGGGGGGGGGGGAGTAGGGTCGGGTCGTCAGAAAATTTCATTATATCTAGTGTGAATTTATTTTGCTCAGGGGGGCATTGCCCCCGTATCCCCCTCTTGGCTTCGTCCCGCAAAGGGGGAGGCACAGGAGCCATACCCCCGAGCAAAATACATTAACACTGGATAGAATAGGATTCTCATACGACACAACCCTACCCGGTCAGCCCAGAGAGTCAGACCCTACCCGGTACCCGGTCAGCAAAATATGGCTGAGGATAAAAATCTAATTTCTTTCCGACGTGCCCCCCCCCCTGAGAAAAGTCCTGGCTACGTGCCTGCTATAGATAAAGTCAAATAGTACTGGATAAAGTACTGGTAGATAAAGATAAATATATAGATAAAGTACTGGTATAGATAAAGTCAAAAGTGCCCAGTGATAGCCCCGTCACACTCACCAGTATATTTCGACGTGCATCCTGCTGGCCATTCCATCCTGCGTTAAGGGCTGATGCTACAGTTTAAGCTTATTTAATCATTACGCTGAGAAAACATAGTTATTTACGCAACAGGTTCGATTTAATGTTTCTGAAAACATTCATAATTCCCATACTATTTGCAGCAAGAACTTCAGCTGTTCACATTCGTTGCAGCATATCGCTCTATACTCATGCCGGCCGGCAGGCCAGCCGTGTTTCCACTAGTTACAGAACCGCTGAGTCGGATCCGGATTCCGGTCGGAGACGCAGACATTGGTGAAGGATCCTTCACCAATCTCAAACATTGGTGAAGGGTACGCTTCACTTAAGAGATACGTTGCTACACAGTTCACCCATGCCCAAGGCATTGGCTAAGTTTACAATGACAATATCAAAGAAGTTCTGCAAGGTTCTGGACATCAGCACCGCCTTCCTGCTCAATGATCCAGAGTGGCCGACGGACCCAGCCTTCATCGCCGCATCCCAATGAGTACATCATCAAGCATGCCCTTCAAGTCGTCAACGACTTCGTGGAGTGCGGGCTGGCGTTATTGCAGTCCTTCAACCTGGCCCTTACCAAGAGTGAAGACCAGAGGAAGTTCCTCTTACAAGTGGTCGAGAGGCACCTCTGTGACTTCCCGACCGCCCGGAAGTCGGCCGTGACCTCTGCAAACCAAGGCAGCAATGGGTGGGAGATGGGCGCCCATGATACCCTCTCCCGTTAACCCGCGAGTTACTGGGGGGGGGGGGCTATTTATAGCCCCCTCCCGTTATTCTGCAATATCTCTAAACCAACGTAAGGTATCGTGACCAACTTTAGTAACCTTTCCTGAATAAATTTGAACATAGGCCTGTGCCTGATGGAAAAAAGACGAGGCTATGATAGGTCAACCGGAAATGACTGTCAGAGTGACGTCATGTTCTGCGGTTTTGTTGAAAAATGAGGCGTTTGGCGGGAAACGCTGCCAAAAGTAACAGTTTTAAGATAAGCTTCAATCGTAAAAACAAAGAGCAGGTAATAAGTTGGCTATCAAGACTGTTATCCTTCGGATTTTTTAAAAAATTGTAAATTCAAAATTTTGAAGAATTCCAAAGACATTTTTTTGTTTTGTTTTTTGAAATTAAAAAAAGTTATTTTCAAAAAACCGGAATATATGTAATTGAGTTGATCCCAATGAATGTGTGTAGAAAAGTTTGAAAGTGTCATAATCTTCAAAAATGAACTGAGTGACAGCCTTTCAAACCCGACAAAATTATACACCTTTTACTGTATAACAATAAGCAAAAAAGTGCATTTCCGTTTTTGCTTTTTCTTCAATTTGTATATGTAAAATAAAACATGTTCAAGGTCATTTTTCGACGTTCTACCGATAAACGAACCATTATCCATGTGTTACAGCTCCTAATGAACCGTAATCTTCAATTTGACCTCGTGACTCGGATGACCTTGACCTGACCCAAAGGTCAAATAAGCTTTTTAATGGGTATTGACGTGTCAGATATCAATCGAATCATACCGATTTTAACCAACTTATTATGCATTAAAAACTGATTTTTTTTTAGCGAACAATGCCGACACCGACTTTGATGGCACGGTCAACAAAATTTTATTTGACGTGACCTGTGACGCCATCGTGCCCTGAGGATAACAATATTAAGGTTTCCCTCGACAAAATTTTGATAAAGGCTATCGAATGCCGTTCGACTTTTTAAGAATCCGGTCCAGTAGTTTCGGAGATCAGAGGGGGCTATAAATAGCCCCCCCCTCCCAGTAACTCGCGTTATGAAATATACCCCAGTAACGCGCGGGTTAAGGGGCTAATGTTCGAGTTCAGGGGCACCTAGAGTTGAAACTTGAAAGTATGAAGTCCACTTCTGTGTTTTATGGTGAAGATTAGTAGTTTGAGGAAACTATAAGTGATATTTTATTTGATAGAGGCAAAGAACAGTATGTTCTGAAATGAATATTTTTTCGAGAAAATAACGAAAATTCGAGAATAACTTTGACCTTATCGAGGTGGCTTTAGATATTGTTGTCTCTCCAAAATGTTTCACTCACGATATTTTTAGATGGAATGGAACCAGAAACGCGTCCGTCCCGATGCAAATTCAAACTTTTAAAAACAAGTGTCATCCTAGTTTCCGGCTAATTAACATCAGTGCAGTCAAGTGTCAGTGCAGTTAAAGGGAATAGTTCACCTTTAACATAGGGTTTTGAGTTGAGATAGCCAAGTTGTGGCGCATGCTCGAACAATGACTTGTGACGCTTTCACTTTTTCCAAGAAACCTCTTATTATTTAATATTCAAGTCCTAAAAGTCGGAACCGGGTATACCGGTAACTACCAATCGCTGATTGGCTGATTTTGCTGAGGTGACGTAAATGATTATGACGCACTGATGACGTAAGACTTGGGGAAAGTGTAAGTGCTGGACAAAACCATACTGTTTCAGTACCGTCATTCTTTTATTGCAAAATGACTTTGTCAGGTAAATGCTATGCATAGTGATTTTGAATGTTTAATCTTCTATAAGACATTTGTATAACACGTTCTGTAAGCGTATGCGTAGCGTCAAGCGCTGGCCTGAACTTCAGGCTCCGCGTACAAATTTTTTACATCTGTTCCGCGTCCCCACTCATCGAACTCCACCTCGTACCAGTTGCGCGCGTGCCGCTGTTTGCATTGGCCGCCCGCGCGCAGCCGCCTGCTGAGTGATATGAGCCGACGGCGAGACCGGTACGCCAACAGTGACGTGTAGAGCGGTGCATGACCTTGTGACACATAATCCAAGAACGCCCAGAGCACGGACAGATGGCGACGAATGGCGGACAACTACACTTTCATAGTGAAATCTAATAGTGGACAATACCTACTTAAAGCAAGTACTTGTGATGGTTTTCAAGCGTTGTATTTTCCGGCTCTTCAACAAGTATTGGGCAAGTACCACTTGGGCATGTATACGAGCACGATCCCTCACTAACTGATGAGTTGCGTGCTTCTTTCCTCAGCCAAGCTGATTTCGCCATTACTTTGAGGAAAAATATGAAATTATCCCCAATTAATTGACATTTTAATTTGGCTTTTTTCCCGCGTAATTAGGTTTCTTTGACTTAACTAGTAATATGATACTTAATTTCTTGCTTCTCTCATCCAATTTCTGAGCTTTTTCTCGTTTTTTTTTTTGTCAGTGAACTACCCTTTAAGCGAGCGCTTCGCGCTCGCTCGTCTTTACGTGGTATATGGGAAAATATTATTATGAGCGGCCCAACCCAACCCAACCCAACTCGACCCCGACCCGACCCGACCCGACCCGAACCCGACACGACCCGACCCACCCGACCCGACCCGACCCCGACCCGACCCAACCCAACCCAACCCAACCCAACCCAACCCAACCCAACCCAACCCAACCCAACCCAACTCAACCCAACCCAACCCAACTCGTGGCGACGCTTTTGAGAAGCTCATGTCTCTGCAACCGCACGTCTGATTGACAAGCAGTCTTCTTTGCTGAGCAGCCCATCCTAACAATCCTCTTTTTTACCAGTGCCGACTCATGTGGGTGACTGCCACTGCGCGTGGCACGTGCCGCGTGAGGGGTGTTGAAAGGTGTTTTGTCGCAAAAATTCGGCAGTACGGCTGGGATGATTGTGTCTGAATTTGGTGTGTGGATAGGGATCCCTCAGCCGCCGTTTTTCCACTAGTCAGGGGTGGGGTGATTCTGCACGTGCGCACGTGCAATCCCTATTTTATATCTCAGGAACAGCTGAATCGATTGTGTTGCAATTTGGTGTGTGGTTAGGGACCCCTCAGCCGCCGCTTTTCAACAAGTCAAGGGTAGGCCGGTGGCTCTGCACGTGCACACCCCTATTCTATATCTCAGGAACGGCTGAGCCGATTGTGTTCGGATTTGGTGAGTGGTTAGGGACCTCTCAACCGCCTCTTTTCCACAAGTCAGGGATGTGTGTCTGCACGTGCACACGTGCGCACCTTTTTGTATCTCAGAAATCACTTCCCCGATTGAGTTGAAACTCACCATACATTTCCTTCGCGCTCGCTCGTTCATCGCCAACTACGGCGCTTTACTGGTATATTGTATAACACTTGGAAGTGCTCGTCATAAATGATTACACACTGTATATTAGACGTTAAAAAGTAACGGCAGAGGAGTATGAAATTACATACGCTGCCCATGTTTAATGCCCTCTCCTCTCTTGCCCGTATCTCGAGGCCCCTGGAACTATCGGAAACCCATTTGTTCAGTCAGGGGTGCTGAAAGTTAGTGGTTAGTGGTACGGAACACAGGGGGGGGGGGTAGAGTATTGATACACAGGAGCCAAGGTAAAGGCAGTGTCCCTGTGCCCGTCAGTTGTCCCAATAATTCAAAATTAATAGGTACATGGCACTGGAATAACAGTCGATGGGACCCTGCCTAACCCCAAAATGTAAGAACTTTCCGGATTTGGCCAACGATATTTTGAGTGGGGCCCCACTTTCAACTCAACTGTTACACATACTATGTTTGCCCCTAGATTACCCGAGGGGGCTATAACCCTGATCCCCCCTGTATCCGCCCCCTCAGGGAGGGTTGGCCCGAGTCTGTGTCCGCTGTCCAGATTGTTGTAATGTATTTGACACTGACATTGCCTGGCGTCACGTTTGAACATGAGGAACTCTTACTGTCTTGATGCAGCGAGTATCGACATTTGGTCTAATACAGTTGGGTTACTTGTGCTATTTTATTCTGCTTTGGCTGGCTGTCAAGAAGACACGAATTGTATTGCCCTTCATTTGATTTGAAATTCTGTTGGCAAGTGGGGGTTCGGCAAAGGGAGGGTACCGCCCCCGCCCCGCTTATTACCATTACCGCGCTTTCCACCTTTTTTACGGAGTTGTATTCAGTGGTGGAACTATTGGTTTGGGTGCCCAACGGCCAAATGCTCAAGTTGAAACTAAATTTCCAATACTGTATATCAAGTGTATAATTATTATGTAATATACTAATTATAAAACTATTACATTTAATTACAATCATGGAACCATTCTGTCCGTTTCATACAGTAAAAATACCACGTATCAAATAATGTTTTTATATTTTCAGCCCATACAATTGACCAATTACTATTTCATTGAATTTGATAGGTAAACACTGATTCGAAGTCATTTAAGAGCCACAAGGAGGCTAATGCTCTAAGCCTGGAAAATACTCATTTGACTTGGTGACACGGGGCTTTGAATTTTGGCACAAAAGTGATGGTTCGGGTGAAAACTGATGAAATTGGGCGATTTATATGAATTTACACGTGTTTTACCATTTTCTTTATTTACTTTGAGGTCAGAATTTGAAACCTCCGACCTTAGGTCAACCGATGAAAATAACTCGAGACAGACGACGCTGATTATATAATAGTATATATATATACATATATATATATATATATTATATATCATATAAATATATATAATAATATACACTATATATATATAAGTATATATATTATATATATATAATTCACTCTTGGCAACTCCCGGGGTCAAAGTTACCAACAGAAATTGACTAAACTTTGCAGTTTGGCTCATTCAGGGTCAAAACGAAAGTAGGTCGGCTTTTTTTAATTTCAGCACCTATTGCGCATGCGTAATGACCTGTATACTATAGTATACATCAGGTCTTAAAAATTATTTTTATACACATAGTTTTGACAATGTACCAGCATCCTATTTGTATCTCGCCCATCTTCAAATGAGAATATCTTTGGTACTGAACTGGGCCTATTACGCTGTGCAGATTTTATTGATACCTCGAGCCACTCAGGCCAACCGAGGGTCGCTCAGGCCCACTCAGGGCCCCCTCACGCCGACTGAGGTCCCCTCAGGCATTCTGAGGTCCCCTCGGGCATACCACGGGCCACTCAGGCATATCGAAGACCACTCAGGCCAAGCGGCAGCCACTCCGACTAACGGAGGGCAACTCAGGCCGACCAAGGCCCTCTTAGGCCGACATCGGGCCCCTCAGGCCGACGAAAAGACCCTCAGGCCGAACAAAAGCTCCTCAGGCAGACCAAAGGCCCCTTCATGCCGGCCGAGGCTCCCTCAAGCCGGTGGAGGCCCTTTAAGTCAACCGAGGGCCCCTCAGACCAACTTAATTCCCTTCCAGGCCGACGGAGATTCCTTAGCCGACAGGGGGCCTCACTGTCTAGCACTGCACTGGAGGGCTCCTGCGAGCACTGCATGGGGGCCTCCTGTCCTAGACGCACTGGGGGCCCCTGTTTATAGCACTGCACTGGGGGCCTCCTGTCTAGCACTGCACTGGGGCCTCCTGTTAACACTGCAACGGGGCCTCCTGTTTAGCACTGCACTGGGGCCTCCTGTTTAGCACTGGCACTGGGGGCCTCCTGTCTAGCAACTGCACTGGGGCCCTCTCTAGCACTGCACTGGGGGCCTCATGTCTAGCACTGCACTGGGGGCTCCTGTCCTAGCACTGCACTGGGGGGCCTCCTGTTTAGGCACTGTACTGGGGGCCTCCTGTTTATGCACTGCACTGGGGCCTCCTGTCTAGCACTGCACTGGGGGCCTCCTGTCTAGCACTGCACTGGGGGCCTCCTGTTTAGCACTGCACTAGGGGGCCTCCTGTCTTAGCACTGCACTGGGGGCCTCCTGTCTAGCACTGACTGGGGGCCTCCTGTCAGGCAACTGCATGGGGCCTTCCTGTTAGCACTGCACTGGGGGCCTCCTGTCTAGCACTACACTGGGGGCCTCCTGTCTAGCACTGCACTTGCACTGGGGGCCTCCTGTCTAGCACTCGCACAACTGGGGCCTCCTGTCCTAGCACTGCACTGGGGGCCCTCCTGTTTAGCACCTGCAACTGGGGCCTCCTGTTTAGCACTTCAACTGGGGGCCCTCCTGTCCTAGCACTGCACTGGGGCCCCCCTGTTTAGCACTGCACTGGGGCCTCCTGTCTAGCACTGCACTGGGGCCTCCGTCTAGTACTGCACTGGGGCTTTCTGTTACCTGCACTGGGGTCTCTTGCTTAGCACTGCACTGGGGCCCTCCTGTTAAGACTGCAACTGGAGGCCTCCTGTCTAGCACTGCACTGGGGCCTCCTGTCTAGCACTGCCTGGGGGCCTCCTGTTTAGCACTGCACTGGGACCTCCTGTTAGCACGCACTGGAGGCCTCCTGTCTAGCACCTGCACTGGGGGCTCCTGTCTAGCACTGCACTGGGGCCTCCTGTCTGCACTGAACGGGGCCTCCTATCAGCACTGCAACTGGGGGCCTCCTGTCTAGCACTGCACTGGGGGCTCCTGTTTCGCATGTACTGGGGGCCTCCGTTTAAAGCACTGCACTGGGGGCCTCCTGTTTAAGCACTGCACTGGGGGCCTCCTGTCTAGCACTTGCACTGGGGGCCTCCTGTTTAGCAACTGCACTGGGGCCCTCTGTTTAGCACTGCACTGGGTGCTCCTGGTTTAGTACGGGGGCTCCTGTTTAGTATGGGGGCCATCGTTAGTATGGGGCTCCTGTCTAGTACTGGGGCTTCTGTCTAAGTATGGGGCTTCTGTCTAGTACTGGGGGGCTCCTGTATCGTAAAGGGGCCCTCTGTCTAGTCTGGGGGACTTCTGTCTAGTATTAGTGGGGGCCTCCTGTTTAGATGATGGCCTCCCGTTACGTATGGGGGCCTCCTGTTAGTACTGGGGCCTCCTGTTTAGTATGGGGCCCCTTGTCTGTACTGGGGCCTACAGTTGGCCTCAGAGGCTTTGCTCATGTGGGAAATTTGACAGGGACACATAATTTCTTTCTTTTTGACAGTTGTGCCAAGTGGCCCTTTTTGTGATTAAGGCCTCCGTGAAATTTCTGGGGGGTCAAAAAGATATGTTTTTGCCCACCACTGGCTGACGCCAAGGGGGCAGCTGCCCTGCCCCCCCGGTGGCGCCGCCCCTGTCCCCAGCTGAGCTATATAATTATAAATATAGCATTCGGATCGGCGCCTGTCGCAGCGCCACCTGTTAAAGGAAACGAACACTGGTAGTAGCAATATAGGTGTCGCATCACCCCAGCCGTTGAATGCGTCATTTATATAACCAATTCACATTGGCATAAGGCAATTTGCCTATAATAGGCATTTATTTAAGACAAATCAACCAAAAACCTTACATGTGCTTTCATAATCAAACAAATCACCAAGTCAGACAGAACAGTCAACAAATCACTTCATCTCTTCGTTGTAGGGGAATATTCCCATCACCGAAAATGCTTGAGCTATCACCGAAAAGACCACTTTCTTGTGACTTCCATCTTAAAGCATCACCGAATTTTTTATCTAGCTTTTATATAACCTAACCTAACCTAACCACACCTAAATAATTCACCGAAAACACACCTAACCTAACCTTACCCTTGGAGCCATTTCAAAATATCTATAAAACATCATCGTCCATAAATCCTCAATATGTTGCTACATTTCGGTGAGTGTAAATAATTTTCGGTGATAAAGTTAGTCCGTTTCGGTGATATGATTAATTTATTCACTTCGTTAAAATATACAAAAAAAAAAAATTAACTATAACATGCCCATAAAATGACGCAATTGCCAAATACCGCTGGAAAGTTTATACGAATGCCCCAATTTTCTACTATTATATAAAAATTTCTTCAAAGTCCGCTGGTAAAACACTAATCCTCTGACGTCAGTAGAATCCTAATGATAAAAATACATAAGGGCTGGGTCCGGTCTGGGTCCCGGGGAACAAGCCTTCTTACTACTAGATAAACTGGTATACCTACATTTTTTTTCGTCGGAAATATGGTGAAACTAAATCAATTGGAATCAAGAACTGAAACCGCAACTGCTAATTAAAAAAATGTAAGGTATTCAACTCATACCGACGAACGTGATTATGATTATCGTGATGAAGAATACATCTAATTTTATTTTGACGAACAGTATTTCTAGGATTATCAGTTAGTTTCACAGGAATGCACAGTAATTATTTTACTGTCCATTTTGCCCCCGGTTACCACATCAGAATGAACATTTTTTCCCCGACCTTGTCCATAAGGACAGAACACTTTACCACCCCTGGTGGCAGTGTCCCTTTAATTAAGTTTTCTCCCTGCTGGTCGTAAGGCTTCTGGGAAATAATCATATTTCTTGAATTGGCGCAAAAACGCGCAGGTGATCTCTGCATAATCAGAAAGAACACACTTTGAACTAAATGTGCGAATAAAAATTATGGCGGGAACTGGTGGGAGTCATTTTGTATCCTTATGGATATTACGCGGATATGTTTTTACTAACAATAATGCGATACAAATTGTTATAGCCGTGTAAGGCCCAGACAAAATCGCACTTGCCTACTGTGAATTAATTTTTGGTAAGCCAAAAGAGTGCACTTTAATTTGGGCCACTACCGATTACCATGCAATCAACTACTTTGCCACCGAGATCCCGTTCAGACAGGCTTTCAGTACACCTTCTTGCCTGTCTCTCCTAGATCCTGGACATAGCGGGTTTAGGCTTGTTTTTCACCACGAAATCGTGTCCGAGAGAAAAAAAGAGGTCACCATTGGATGCCTTGAACAATTTAGATTGTTTTAGGTGTAAACCGAGTCGTGTTGGACCTATTTGGATTTTCGTTCTATGAACGGTTTTGGAGGGCATCTGACCCATAGTGCAGTGTAGGCCGGAAGCGCAGGTACGGATTCATCTGATTTCCCCGCTCCTACCTCCACACAGGGACGAGTGCGAGCGGAAACTGCGCAAAAATAGTTGTCCGGATAATTTGTTTGCACCCTGTATGGACACTGACAAGTGACACTTTGGTTTTTCGCATTTATCATTGCTTTATAGCTTTAGCCATCAAGGGCACATTTCACCTCCGGGACGCAGTGGTTCAAAATCGGAAACTGCTGCGTCCGACGGATGAGGGCTGCGTCCCGAAATGGGACGCAGTCAATACGTTAAAATATGCCCTGGTTTATGTAGGTAACTAGATATATATTAACGCGTCATGGTATTGTCTCAACCCGATACAGTAAAAAGCAAATACGTACCTACACCTATACCTTTTTCGTCTATAATTGCATATACTTACACCATTGGCTCGTGAGGAATTCTAGCTGAGAACCAAATCCTCAGCCAGTAACAGCGGGAGTGGCTCGTACAAAGGTCAACCCTAGGGGTGCAACGGTCACGTCATCAGGACTTACTAGTTAGTTGGCGCGAGTGAGCTCATTGCTGAGCTGCCTCGTCTCAGCAGAAGGCAGATCTGCTATTGCACCTCACCACGATCCTGACAGCTGCAAACGGTCGGCACTGATGCGGCGTGGCTGGACTATGTTACCCAATCTCCGCCAGTTACCCCCCCCCCCCCTTTCCCCATACAGTTTGGTCGATAGTCGGTACGTGGCTCCCGTATCCGCGGCGGGGGGGGGGGCGGGGAGGCCGTCCCGCCGGTTTGCAGCTCCGTACTGCTTCAGCTAAGCGGACACGTCCTACAGTCCCTGCAGCCAATGAGTCCGACGACAATGACGATCGTTCCGTCGTTATGTCGTTAACTGCCACCCGATATGGAGACAGCAAGTGGGTGTCCGTATGCTGGGCTTGGTATAAGAGCAAATGCGGACAAATAGTGCTGGTGGTGACACAGAGGTCTATATTCCCTCTTAATTAGTCTGGGGTCTCTTCTCTGTCCCCTTAAATAGGCGTGATGTCTCTTCTCTGCCCCTCGCCGCCCATCGCGGCATGATAGACCGCCGCTGGTCAGCCCGAGCCGCGCCAGGCCGGCGCGGCGCGGGCGGATATTTTCGCGGCCACGGCAGTGCGCACCGAGCCACCCCCAGCTCTGTGTTTTCGAAAACATCGAGCCTGGGGCCATTGTCTGCTGGGGCCATCGAGCCTGGGGCCCATTCTCTGCTGGGGCGTTGCCGGCAGCGTGCACAGCGGCCGGCCCAGCGATATATTTACAGTGTTTTGCGCCGCGTCCCGCTAAGCCACTTCACCCAAGCCAAGCGAGATCACGGGTTCCTATTCCTATAACCCAGTGGGTAATCACGGGTTTTCACCCCAGCCCAGCGAAGATCACGGAATTCCTATTCCTATAACCATGGGTCAAATCACGGTTTTTCACCCCGCCCAAGCGAGAATACGGATTCCTATTCATATAACCCAGTGGGTAATCAACGGGTTTTTCCACCTCAGCCCAAGCGAGATCACGGGTTCCTATTCCTATAACCCAGTGGGTAATCACGGGTTTTTCACCCCAGCCAAGCGAGATCACGGATTCCTATTCCTATAACCCAGTGGGTAATCACGGGTTTTCACCCCAGCCCAGCGAGATCACGGATTCCTATTCCTATAACCCAGTGGGTAATCACGGGTTTGTCACCCCAGCCCAGCGAGATCACGGATTCCTATTCCTAGGGTTCCTATTCCTATAACCCAGTGGTTAATCACGGGTTTTTCACCCCAGCCCAGCGAGATCGTGGGTTCCTATTCCTATAACCCATTGGGTAATCACGGGTTCTTACCCCAGCCCAGCGAGATCGCGAGCTCCTATTGCTATAACCCTGTGAGTAATCACGGGTTTCTCACCCCAGCCCAGCGAAATCGCGGGTTTCATTCCCACAATACCTGTGGGTTTGTGGTTCGAACACATCATCACCTAAATGCCATGAACCGGTAGCCACGACCAATGTAATGCAACACATCCAAATTACAGTGCACACCAGAGGGCTCGAGACACACAAGAGGGCGTCTCGGGCACGCGTAGGCTGTTGAGTCTGCGACAGGGGGAGTGGGCAATTTATTTCCAAAAAAGTTCAACAAAATTATTTAGTGCATGGCCAAAGCCTGTTTTCCCATTGACCATGTGCTTAACTGTATCGGTGTATTAACTGGAGTATTAATACACTCCCAACAGTGATAGATAATACATTGCTAAGCCTTAGGTAAATGACCTTGCAATGAACTCTTATAAAAAATATGTACTTCTGTACTTGTGCTCTAAATAGCCAGTCTTCGGCCATGCACTAAATCGTTGTATGCACTCGTGGCATTAAAGATTCACCCTGTTTATGAACTCGCCTTCGACTCGTTTCATAAAACTGAATCATTAATTGCCCACTCAGTGCATAAAACCTATAATAATAATGTACTGATTATTGACTATTAAAAACTATAATAACTATGTACTGATTATGAGCTTCGGAAGTGTAATTTTTTAACATAATTTAAACGATGCAAAACCATCAGATATATTGAATCTTTGAAAACAAAGAACGTCTAACGGCTAAAAAGCTGCGATTAACGTTCAAAACAAACAGTGCGATTAAATAAATCTGCTTCCTGCCCTTCACTAATATGTAATATATTAATATATAATATATATATATATATATATATATATATATATATATATATATATATATATATATACATAATATATATATATCACAATGCTCGTTAAACGTTAACGCAGCTTTCCGTTTAAATAAGCTTTCGGTTTATTGGACTCTAATTCTCCGTATTTCCTTCTTGTTGTTTTCTGTATTGTTCGAAAAGAAATTACCCAAGCTCATTATCATTCCAGTTAAACCAATATTTTCCATTAAAATTGACCTTATAGTTCGACGCGTTTCGTATATTCCCTATACATTTTCAAGAACAAAGTTAAGGTCATTTTTCCTGGTCAATCTACTGCGTTTGAATTATTTAAATGTGCGATATTCGCTCGTGCTAATTCACTTAGGGTGTAAAGCTAGTGTAATGTAACTGTAACTTTGTAACTAGTGTAATGTAACTCTATGTAACTTTGTATGTAACTCAATGTAACTTCTGTTTCATGACATCCTTTTATATGTATTTTTTTATATATGTAAAAACACCCTAAGTGAATTAGCACGAGCGAATATCGCACATTTAAATAATTCAAACGCAGTAGATTGACCAGGAAAAATGGACCTTTACTTGTTCTTTTGAAAATGTATAGGGAATATACGAAACGGTCGAACTATAGGTCAATTCCCTTAATGGAAATATTCGGTTACTGGATGATAATGAGCTTGGGGTAATACTTTTCGAACTACAGAAAATAACAAGAAGGAAATACGAGAATTAGAGTTCCCCTAAAACCCGGAAAGCTTATTAACCGGAAAAAAAGCTGCCAACATGTAACACCGGTTAACGTTTTCAACGAGCATTGCTCATACCAAACTAATCTGCTTCCATCTTATACCAATATATTATATATATATATATATATTATATAATATATTAATATATATATATATAATATATATATTAATATATAATATATTAAGTTGGTTGAATGTGACGTTTATATTATTCTTTAGTAATGATAAAAGATTAAACAACAAAAATTACACTAACTGTTTTCATTGATATTAATTAATCTTCAGGGGTGAGAATAATATAATCAAAAAGATGAACATCGATATTTTACCTACAGGAAAACATGTTCATACCTTTTATTGTGGAGCACAAGCACGTCACTTCCTGCCATTACATTCCCCTTATATATGAAAACGATGGTCATATTCTTCTGATTATTAATAATAGATCGCAGGCAACGGAAGCTAATCGGAAGAAGCCGGCTGATGTGTTGATGGTGTTTTCCTTTGCTATGAACGCCGCTTCAACTACTTTTCGCTGGCTTTTTATTAAGCTTCTCGTAAGGCTAGCCGCGCCTGTCCAATTGGGCAGATGACCTTCTTCGTCATACATGAGCCACAAAGGCATTAGAGGACCTGTGGTGCCACAGGTCCGCCTTGTGCTCACGTATGCGCGTCTCCATTCCCCGTCCGGTCTCCCCGTAATATACGCGGTGACATTTATCGCATGGGATATACTACGCTATTATACCACGGATATACCAAGCTATTGTATTTTTTCCCGTCTCTTTTCTTACGTTTCAAAACCTCCCCCAATTTCTTTCCTCCAGTGGTAACAAGGCAAAGAAAATCATGTCACGCTCACGAGCAAGTAGAGATGACCGCCAGCCCCCCTCAGGAAAACCGTCTGTCATTGTTCCACATCCAGCGCTTTCTGAACCAGTACAGAGGCTCATGATTCCATATTTGTTGTTGTTGTTACCACTGGAGGAAAGAAATTGGGGGAGATGTTGAAACGTAAGAAAGGAGACGAGAAAAACTACAATAGCGTGGTATACAGGATCCCATATCCATCCCGGCCCGTCACGAAACCTACCTGACCTTAGGTCACCGATATGAAAAATTCGAGATAAACACATTGTAGGTGCTTATCACTGGATAATCTACTGGGAGTTTTTAACTGTTCGATCTTTAATTTTGGCTGTGGCACGACCGCAAACATGTTTGGATTTGGGATCACTTGACTTGACCTGTGACCTGACCTGAAAAGACCCGAGTTCAAGAGTTCCACAGTATGTGTGTAATTAATTTCTTAACAGCTGTAACAAGTTTGGTGACGCTGCGTGTCGTTGTTTTTCTGCTATTCATTAAAGCCTCGATGGGAGGGGGGCGCAAATAAATACGCGTTCGCGTTCTAGGGAAATACTCTTTCACATTTTAACACGTTTCCATGCACGCCAAAGGCAAAGTGGACCCATGGAAAGATAGCTAGACAAAGGGATGTGGCTTTTGTATGGTTTGCCTTACTTTTTTCGTATCACCTCTAACTTCATCGTTTAATCGAGTTTGAATTTTGCCCGAAATTACTGTATCCTCCCATAGGGTTAGCATTAGTCAGCCCCTTTCATCTGCCACGTGACCATAAGTGGGACGGAGCCCCCCCCATCAGTGTGTTTGCATCTCAATGTGATGACGCTCAATCTATAAGGTCTGGGCCGCGCTGGCCATTGCAACACTACAGAGTCCACGGGGATGTGTGTCTCGTTTGCATTGGGGAGTGACCTTGCAATTATCCTCGTAGGACACAGCCCCTACTAAGGGAAACATGTCGTTGGGGATTTTTTGGAATCTGCACATTTCCGCACTTGCCTACTTTTTGGATTCGTGGGATGTGCAGATTCCAAAAAACGGGTCAGTTTTGGTCATATAGTCTCATTCAAAAACCCTCGTTCCTTTCACCATTGGTGCACTTTTTGGCGCGTATATAGTGCACCCATAGGCTTCAGTATCGGTGACGTCATGATCTGCCTAACCTTATGTTCTAGTAACCTTGGGCGGAGCATGACCATATATGTCAGGTCCAGCGTTCGTTTTTTTTCTCGCACTTCCATGGTTTTGCCGCACTTGTATGAACGGTATGGTGTATGTACCGTTTTGATCACGTGATGCGTTTCCTATTATATTGGCTTGAGGCATGGATGAGAAATACCTATTATAAATACCTATGGTATTTCTCATCCATGGCTTGAGGGAGGGCTTGGTCACATGATCAATGCACGGTGTAATAAACAAAGCCGTGTTTTGTGTATTTAGAGTGCGTTCGGAGAGACTGTTTTTTTTAACGCATTTCGCGAGATCTTTTGGATGGTGGCTGTTCGGTGAGCACTAAACCGAGGAATTTCACGCGGGATTTCACGATTCCACGTGTGGAATCGCCAAGAACGTGTCACGGCGGTGTTTTGCAAATGAAGCGGCCACATTGAAAAGTCTGGCAAGTGTTGGATCATCTAAAAAATCGTTGTTTTACGGCAGCCCATCTGCCGTACCCCTCAGATGCCAGAATGCCCCCTGCAGACGCCAGGGTGCTCCCTCAGGCGGCCAAAGTGCCCCCTCAAGCAGCCAGAGTGCCCCTGAGGCGGACAAGAGTGCCCCCTGAGGCGACAAGAGTGGCCCCCTGGGGCGGCAAGAGTGCCCTGAGGCGGTAAACGAGGTGCCCTACAGACGGCCAAGGGTGCCCCTCAGACGTCAGAGTGTCCCCTCAGTCGGCCAGAGTGCCCCTCAGATACGGCCAGTGTGCTCCCCCCGAGGCGGCTAGAGTACCCCCTAAGGCGGCCACAAGAGTGGCTCGCCTGAGGCGGCCATGAAACACAACTAAAAAAAAAAAAAAAGAGTGCCCCCTCAAGCGCGGACCAAGGTGCCCCCTCAGGCGGCCAGGGTGCCCCTTCAGGTCAACAGAGGGACCCTGCAGTCCGGCCAGAGTGCCCCCTCAGGGCGGCCAGAGTGCCCCAATAGGCGGTAAGAGGGCCGCCCTGAGGCTGTCCCGAGTGCCCCCTCAGACGACCAGTGCCCCCTCAGACGACAGTGCCCTCTCAGACGACAGCAGGCGCTGAATTTTGGTCCGGCGCCGGCTCCGTGGTCCTGAAATTTGCATATCTAGTATGGGGCTGTCAGCTTCGGAGCCATGCTACTAGAAAATATGAAAGTTAAAACAAAACAAAATGTGCCATAAAGAGCTCCAATTCATTGTGCACATTTTCATGTGTTTACTTTTGTCTCAACAGTTTGGCATCATACTTTGTTTTAATTTATAAATTACGCTTCCACGTCTCGTAATGCTTTGTCAACGGGAGTTTCGGAACGCGAAAAAAAAATCCAAAAAAGCGGAAGTGCTCCGGAAGAGATTGCACGTGCGTCTGGGCTTGATTTTCACGTTCACGCTGGATGACGCTGGTCACGTGATTTTTTCAGACGACGCAACCTTATTTATACAGACCTTGAGCATTAGTGAAGAGAGAAAAAATAAAACTTCACGCTCCGGTGACGTCACCAAAGCGGAATGCTGCCAACCAGGGCAATAGAACACTGGGTACTCCAAAGTTTGATTTGGTATATACTAGAAATATACTATAAACACTAAAAACAATACCAAAAAGTGACGTTCACAACCAGATTTAGTACAATATACTAGGATATGGCTGCACATAACTGTATATAGTCGACAACAGATGGCGCTCGTGCTAGCAATTGCAGAGTATAGATGACGCTGTGATCGAATTTGATTTTTGGGCCTTCTAGAAAACTCACTGGCGTTCAGCAAATATCGACGTTTTAACATTTGGGATACATAACATAGGGTAGAGTGGGGCAAAGCGCCCATGGCGGGTAAAACGCCCACCCATGATATTTCGTAACCATTTGACATTTTCAGCAAATCTGTATAGCTGTTTTAAGAACATTGGAGACTTTGCTTACATGCCATTTTCTGGAGCGCTAGCTCTGTTGCTGAGATTGTGCGGCGAGGGTAAGTGTTTTTTGTCAAATTATTTTTAGGTTTTTGAGGTTTTGTTTCTTTTGCTTAATTTTGTGGGATTCCGCTGTAATGGAGGGTTGCGAAATCATGTTATGGCAAACGTATTGGTGTGAAGATTTCATTTGGAAACAAAATTTGTTAGTATACAATTGTGGCGGAATGCTAGGGAAAGCAGAACGTAGTCAATGAGCTGTGAGGGGTAAGACGCCCATTTACAAGTGGGGCAGCACGCCCACTGGGCGCTTCGCCCCCATGAAGCAGGCACAAATGAAAATAAAAGTTGATGTGTTCGTAAGGAATTTGAAGAGAATATTGTGCTCTCTCGCGCCGTCTCTCGCCGGAGATGAGTGTTTGCTGGATAGGGAACTTCTTAATTGACCGGAGTTGCGCCGCCACTGATAGTAAAAACCATGGCATGATCTGCACGCCCTGATGCTCGGTACGTCATCGGCCTAGGTGCTGGGTCATGCGCTGTGTATAGCGAGATGCCATGAGTCATTAAGGTAAAAAAATCACCTACACATACCTATACTTTTACCAAAGTGGGGCGTGTGGGCGTTCTGCCCCATAGCTGTGGGCGTTCTGCCCCATAGCTAGGGCAAAACGCCCGATTTGCAGGGTTCGGAATGTTGACAATTTACGTATACAAGCAGGCACGCTACGCCGTTTCGATGCATTATTCGAAGAAATAACATTGAATGATCTACCATGACATGTGGCCTTTCCGAAACATCCATTAGGAAAGGAGGTATGTGGCCGAGACCGTTGGGGTGGGCGCTTTGCCCCACCCTACCCTAACTCTATACAGTATACAGGCACATACCCATGATTTCGTCCAAGGGGGGGGGCTCAAAAGGGCCCTTGCCGAGGTTTGGAAGGGCCCTGGGGCCTGGATATGAAAACTCTATGGATTTCGTTCACTTAATTTTGTATGCCCTTTTCTTTCTTCAACTTTTGTTCAACTGTATTGGACCAGGACCCTCAGGTCCCTCAGAGAGGCCCATGAACCAGGCATGTACCCATGATTTCGTCCGGGGCGGCGCCTCAAAAGCGTCTCTACCAGGCACGTAGCCAGGACTTCGCCAAGGGGGGCGCCTCGAGAAGGCCCATTCCCGAGCGTTCAAAGGGTTTATTCCAGAGCGTTGAAAACGCCCAGTAGAACGAATGAAAAGATCTGCTCCCTCGTTACTGGTGAGGGGCGGCATGTTCACGTGACCTTCCGACCCACTCAGGGGCCCTTTCGGTCTGGTCAGAGGCCCCTCACCTGCATAAACCTGCACATGGGCTCTTTGAATTTGACAGGGGCCTCTGGTCTGGCTAGGGGCTTTCCAGCCTGCTCAGGGGCCCTTTTAACCTGGTAAGGAACTGCACCAGGGCCTATTTTAAGGGAAAACCAGGGGCAAAGACCCCAAGATCCCAAACATCCAGTCACACAAAGGCAAAAGGACGGGCCCGTAAGCATGACTCTGATGTAATATTTTCCAGTTAAACCGTGTTGGCATCGAGCCAGAGCCCCAAAACGACTGGAAGGGGACGAAAATTAACCGTTCCTACTAACAAACATCGATTTTCTCAAACCCACGTTTATACTTTAAAAAAGGACACGAAATAAAATGTCACGTGTTGCTCAATTACTTATCCCATTGTTGGGGAAATGTGATCCAGCTCGTAGGGCAGGTTATGCAATTTGTGCATGCACAGCATGAAGAGACCGAAGGAACTCGATGTTAATAACACTAATTCCTAAGGTATACAATATACATCCATACAATGGCTTCGCAAGGATTTTTACCGGGCTGGGGGCATAAAATTATGTGTGGCGACGTTAACAAGCGCCCACAACAGGGAGTGGAAGGTTTCCCCTTAGCGTTTATTGAAAATTAGCGAAAAACAATGGATTTCCGCCGCCACTTTTCTGGCCCACAACTGTTTGCCTATCAATCTGCCCAAATCGGGTTCAACTGCTGTTGGCCCTCGGTGTCTCCTCAGGTAGGTCACTAGGTCAAGTCTAGTGAATTCCACCTCCAAAAATTGTAATGTCATGCCGCAGTTAGATTGTTGAAGCGATCAGCTGAAAACTCACGGATTTAAACCGGGTCATAAATATCTACAGACACAACTGTTATGGAGGCCCGATTTGCCGTGATATCAGTGAATCTAGGTGAAGTCAGATTTGCTGAATAACCAACGCACCCAATAAGTCTAGTGGAAAAACATGGCAAAGGGCATTATAACCACAGATAAAAATGGCGTATAATGTTTTGGCCAATGTTACTAGACTTCCCGCCGGCTCCCGGTCCCACGACAGGGTCAGCTGGCTGCGTGCTTGTGGACCTCATCGAGTGAGGAGTGACGACTGTGTGTGAGCGAGAGAGACGTTCTGTGTGATGTGACTGAGGTGGTGACTGTGAGATAGAAAAGTGACGCCGCGATTTGGCGAAGACTTGACGGGACTTCCGCTACAGGTCTACAAGTGTGCTGTCCAGCATGTACATCGAGCATGTGCCCCTTCTCATCGAGACCTGCTCCGCCTCATCGTTTTGTTGGCCGTCGTTGATACCCTGGTGCGGGTTGTGACGCCTGGAGGTCGACCACCAACGGCCCGTTCCCAGCGGCCGAACCACTCCAGTTCAGGTGACCTTGACCTGGACCGAAACCCGGCATCAGCTGACCGCTTGCCGGCCGCGGGGTCGGCTGTACTCGGCGACCAATCAGCTGGCTCCAGTGACCGCAGCCGCCGAACCAGGCGTGGCAGGCGCGCGTCAGGGGCCCGACACCGGGGGAGCAGAGGCGGCCGGCGCAGAGACGAACACTCGCCAACTCTATCTGGCCCCGGTCTCGTCTACGGACTTCTAAACATACAATCGTTGAAGCCAAAGCTACTTGAACTTACAGACGTGCTACACGGCCAGAACATCGACCTTCTGGGACTATGCGAGACGTGGCTGAAGCCGGCTGACACGGTCCGCCGGTCCTGGTGCTGCCCGCGGTACCGCCTCTACGCGGCCGACCGACCGGACCGGCCGTGGGTACGGAGGGGTGGCAATCTGGCGGCCAGAGACGGCCTCAAGTGTATTCTTCCACTAATTAGGTGGACCACCACGCAGTGCCGATAGCTAGACGACTGGAATGTCTGTGGGACACTAGTAGGCCCGATTCGAGACGTCGTTTGCATCTGTGGTACACTGTACGTCCTCCCAGGCGAAGTGTTGCGGATCTAGAGGCGATTTTCGGACCTCGAAAATCAGATGATACAGCTCGACTTGCTCATTAGTATCATCCTTACGACTAAAGACTTTTTAATTTGTGGTGATCTTAACTGTGACCTTGTAAAACTGCCAGTGATCCTGCGAACGCGCCTGCTTCTGTCTGTATTTTTAGCCGACACTTCTCTTTTTAACCAAGAGTGTACTGCGGCTACTCTTCAGGTTCTCTGTTGGATGTAGTGATATCTAATTCTAGTCACTTAGTTAAACTGTGTACGGCACGATTTTGTCATTTTAGCCCCCACAAGCTTGTCCTCGCTCGTGTTGATGTGTCACGTTTTCGCCCGCCGCGTCGTGTGGTTCGTTCTCGCTGTCTCCGCCGAATCGACCAAATCGCTTTTAATCGTGACCTTGTCAATGCCGACTGGAGAGGAGTTTTCCATGCGATGTCGTTTTCTATCATGTGGGATAACTTTCTGCACACACTTCTGCCGATTGTCGACTCGCACGCCCCCTTGCGTACCGTGCGTATTAGGAATGTCCGCGCCCCGGCAGTGAGTAGTGAGACGAA
>VOPJ01000621.1:0-22962 GCA_014673585.1 Semibalanus balanoides
CCCCCCCTGGATCCGCTAGTGGGTACCTATTTTTATTCGTCTTGAAAAGCCCGGTCCAGTTTTTGCTCACATGCAGAACATCAAAAAAATAGTTACGATATGATGCATTTTCCGTGTCATCCTGATTAATGGTATTTCTCAAAATAAAACAAGAAAGTTAAAAATAAATTTGTTTTAGTGCGAAATGGCACGAACATTTTGATTTTCGAAACTGTTCTATTTCGTGCATTTTTCTAAATAAGCAGCTTTTCATAATTTGCTAGCCGCATTCCTGGTCAACATTCATCTCTTTCCACCATGCTTCTCTAAAGCTTTAATATTTCTGGATACGAATAATTAGGTTTATTTGTAATTCAAACATATTATTTTAATAATAAATTCACTTTGAATTGAAAAATGAATGCAAAACATTCAAGAAAGCACATTCTTAAAATAATTTGTACATCTTTCAGCCATCTTGCCGAATCGTGCATGTTTGGGCGCCGGGCCGCGGGGAAGTGTGGAGCTGTTTGATGTTCCCTCGGGGGGCAACACGTCGATCTTCTTAAACATCTTCTTGGAAATAGGTAAATGTGTACATTAAAAGGATTATATTGTGTTCTAGCCTTCCTCGATGCTAAGTTAGGGATCGCTTCCGGAATGCTGCTTTCGCGCTATTATTGCCTAGCTTGGACGTTAGGCAAGAGTTTTTTAAACCTAAGCTGTGAACTTATGTTATTTTCTCAGGTTCGTTTGAATCGAGATGCCAGGACCTTGTCTTCACAAAGATTTGTCATGTGGAAGTGTATAAGTCTCAGATAATCGTTTAGTTTACCGCGCCAAATTTGCCTACGTCTTGGAGAAAGTCCTTGAACTCTGCCATTGATAGTACAAGTATCCATTAAGAGCGTAATACAAATTTATATAAGAAGATATGTTTATTTGTAATTGCAGTTTGTAAACATTATTTTCATTGGATGTTAGAAGTTGTTTTGTTTGAAATAGAATTGTATTTTATGTAGTGGGGTGTGGTTTAATGGTGATTGCATCTTGAATAGTTAGTTATATATAATATATTTTTCCTTTTATTCTGTTACCCATTGTAAAATTACTTTAGGTTATTAATTTCCAAGCTGCCTGACTCCTTTACAACTCTAACTTCCTCCATAATAATATGATACAAGAAGCAACCTTTCAACCTTTAGTCTTATATTTACCCTCAATTTAATCATTTATATTTGTACATTTATATTTGTACTGGTTTTGGCAGAGCAAGGATGTTCAGCATCAGCATGGTGAAGATGTCAGAGATTCTTGTAGGCTTATGTGCGCATCAGGCGTGTCAAAGATCACTCAATAGGGTCTGCAGGTTGCGCAGGCATGCCAAGGATAATTTGTGATGGTCTGTAGGTTATGTGTGCTGCAGGTGTGATTGAGCATCACTCAAGAGAGTCTAGGTTAGGCGCAATGCAGGCTCGCCAAAGATCCACTGAAGATAGTAGGTGAGGAGCACTAATGATCACTTGGCAGAGTCTGTAGGTTAGGCACAACAGGATTAGGTCAGGTTTGTTAAGGGTAATAGCATCAGATGAAAATTTGTTGCATTTATATTTAAAATGTTCCTCTCATTGTTAAATGCACAATTTGAAATGCACGTCGATGAAGTGGGCAGCAACGAAAAGGCTCATAAGATTATCATGGACATCTTGAGTTCTAGGCTAAAATATGCACAGTGACTTATCATGCAACATTTGTTGAATATGCATTTTAGATGATTTGGAGGAATATTCAATGGTGCTTATGTATCAATAATTGCATTCATTTGTTAATGTTTGAACTGTTTAACTCCAACCACCAGCCTGATGAAGAATATAGTACCTAGAGTTTAAAAGCTTCCACTTAAAAATAATGGTGTTGAATATAGGTTTGAAGTTTTCAGATGTCCCAGTTCAATAATTTTGTTTGTTGATCTTTAATTTGTATATTTTGCTGTCTCATTTTACCCACCCAGGTGAAGTGAGACACTATGTTGATTAGCAATTGGCATGCTTTAGCATTTAACTATGCTTGATCAATGAAGTGAGACAGTTTTTGGCTTTGTATCCAGAGAAAGTTGAATGGGTATTACTTTACCTGGAGTCCAACACCTGTTTCATGCATTTGCATTTCCTGGGGTATTTAAATGTGCTCATTCCAAATACCACAAATTGTGTGGTGCAAATTCAACCAACAACATTCATCCTAACTGACAGATCTGCACTGCAAGTCTGGCTGATCTCCACATGGGTAGAATGGTTCAGCTAGGTTAGATTGTGTTGGGTTATGATCCTTTGTGCCACAAGTAAGTATCATATTTGGAGTCAGCACATCAAAATACATCATGAAATTCAAAATTTATGCATGAAACTAGAAACAGGTTTTGGCCTTAGAGTGCAATTTTACTGTTTTACTTAACCAAGGTGTCACCACAAGAAAAATTGAAGCTGCAAATATCAAAATGATTGCTAATAAAAATGTGCTTTATTATGCTAGTATAACTATTTATGACTCATAGGGCTCACTGTTTCTATTATGCTTCTTGGCATATTACAGCTGAAAAGACAAATGGGTGCCACATAGCCTAGTACCTGTGCTGCCCTCAAACCCAAATCATCATCACTAAAAACGCAAACTTTGCTTCCATGATCTTGTCATGTGACAAAATAATGAAATGAACAGAACACAAATTTGTGTCACCAAGGTTGTGAGTTTTCATGTTAAAGATGTTCTGCGGAGAGGGTCAGGCTTGGAGGGGTCTCATGTACCAAAACTAGGCACTCCACCTTAACCAAGCTTCATGTCTTCAGGATGATGAATAGATCAGTGTCCTAGTATTGGGAAGGTTGTGTGGAATACTGCACCCTATGCCCTGTGGATATTATTTTTCCACTGTTTTTACAGAGTGCTACTGTGAGTTTTCCACTCCCTATTTTACAATGTTTTAAGATAATTGGAACCCTGATGCTAATTTATGGATGTAATGATAGGGACTGTACAGTATGTGTATTGTGTAGGTATAGGGAAAGACAGAGGTAGAAATTGTCATAGGTACTTCATAACTTATTATGGTGAGCAGGTAATTGAATATTGATAAAGCTAAGTGCATATGTTTTTTCTCTATTTTTAATTTCACACTTTTAATGCTTATTTGTAGCCAGAAGTGTTCACTCCACATTCCAGCTCCAAAGCAATATTAGCACCCTGGGATAGATATTCTGACAATAATAGTTACTGCGGCTCAGTGTTGCATTTGCATTTGTAGCAGCAACTAAGACGCAGGACCTTCCAGTCAACATGCAACTTCCACAAAATGCTGAACTCAAGAGAATCAAGTCTGTGGGATATGGTCAATTGGATGGCCTACTGCAATGATGGTTCATATTTGTTTACATTTTAATCACACTTCTCAATTATCATACTTGACCTGACTGAAACTCAGGAATGAATGGCAGTCACTTGCTATCTCATGTTAGTCCCAGAAGCGAGTTATTTGTAATCTTTTATCATAGGACTCCTAGATTGTGTAAATTGAAGCACAAAACGATATGACCAGTATCATAGATAACAGTAGACTACTGTTATTTATACTATCTACTGTTAACTGTTATCTGTCTATGCCAGTATCAAAATTCATCATAATTTAATAAGTCAATAGTTTTTAGTTTTGATGGTGTTTTGTGTGCAATCTTAATTGTGGAGGGAGGATTAGCTGTTTGCTATTGCATGGTGATATTATACTCCTTGTTACTCATTTTAAGTAGAGTAAAATAAATGTGGTGTTCATGTTGTATCACCCACTGTCTCACTTACCCTTGTAGTTGCCACCAGGATATAAAGACCAAAGGGCCCTGTTAGGGGCCTGTTGTGATTTACTTCACACCCATTTTTAAGGTATTGGGATATGTTTGTTCAGTGTGGCGGTTTTTTATGCCCTCCCCCAGTAAATGGTGGGTTAAATAGCTAAACTAGAAGAAATTATACAAATAGAAGCTTAATGTAGCATTCAACATTTTTTACATATCCAGAAAGGTGGGTGGGGTTGGGTGCATTGCTGGTTTGGTAACTAATATAATTCCATAAAGTCTCGCACAATTCGGAAATTTGATCGGATTTTGCTTGCTCATGCATTGCTAGCTGATTTAGCCTTTCACCCTACAGACCTTTGCTCAACTTTGCCCTATGGGGGGGCAGGGGCCTGACAGACCCCCCCCCGATGTTAAGTTTTAGAAAACAGCAGCAACATAGAGGCATGGCTGTAATAACCAGCCATGTTGCCTGTCAAAGAGGAATCCACACATTATGATATTTTTAACGTTTCAGGTCAATGAATGACTTCCTGGTCAAGTGAGATGACCCTAGATCTCGACCACATCAAAAATAACGTGGTTTGCTGTCGTCGTCATTACCAAAGTTACGAGTATAGCAATTATTTGTGGCTAAGCGATAAAATGTTGGTTGTTGTATTAGCTATCTGGCAACATATTGAATTTTTAGGACTGTAGCAGTGAAATGACCTCTCAGGTCATGGAATCGTCACCATTGATGTTAATCCTATGCATTACAGCACATGTACAGGGCGCTTTTTACAACTTCCTAATAGAGAGAGATAGAGACATCATATAAAGTGACTGTGTTGCCTTTCCTGAGGAGAATCTAAAGGCATCTCATTTTGACTATCTAGGTCAGCTGGTGACTGGGTCAGGTCAGTCGCCCTTTGGTGTTTGACATGACCTTGACGAAAAAGTATTAGGTCACGATCAAATAGTCGTATACACTTCGAATTTGATGGGATACGTATAATTGTTGTAAACTCAGCCATTGAAAATTGCAGCAAGATGCGCCGCATGTGTAAAAAGTTATTAAATAAAATTATTAGGTGGCCTGTCAGGCCCACTCCCCCTGTAAGGCGAGGGTTAAAACAAACTTTCCTTAGTAAAAGTTGCTTATATTTTCTTCTATATCAGGAAATGTGTCCCAGTTAATGCTAATTAGGTGGTTAGTGGGCCATGGCCACTTTGCCCCCTCCCCCCTGGCTCAGACGTGCCTACTACCAGATTGCAACTCATGCATGATGGCTGTAGCATATGTGTGCCTGAATAGACAGAACAGTGGGATGTTAAGACCCAACAATAGTTATTAATTTGCTTCTAAAACTATTAATCTGTTCTAAAACTCTTCTCCTTCCATTTCATATTTGCTTTTAATTCAAGAGCTTAGTATGTGCAAGCACCTGGTATAACTAGTATTTTATTTCCTGCTGTCTGTTTATTTTATAATCTACTCATGACTGTATGTTGTGGCATGGTACATCTCATGCTGACATACCCTACCACATATCTGTGGCAGCTATGTTTTAAGTCATAATCATATGTACTTGCTCTGTTATGAACAGGATGATGGGATAAAGGTGTAGTAATGGTCATCTTGATAGATATCATTGTTTAGAAGATGTATGCCCTGTTCTGGGCCTTTCAGGAGTGTGTGGCTCTGAATCCATGGGTCTGTGTTCAGTCTGAAGACTTGGAGAGTTCAGATCCTAAACTTAAGATCTGACCTCTTGAAGTATAAATCTGGTTTATGTGCTTGGGTCATCATGTAAGACCCTGGTGCTGTGTTTTGCTGGTCACTTTATTGCTAAATGAAAATGCAACCACAATGTGTTTAATATACTGTGCACATTGCATTTTTGGCATTACAGACCATCTTATGAGACTCAGAAATTTGTGTCGATGGCAGCTGCAGTTGAAGGCCCTGTTCATGTACCTCTATTACATGAACATAGTACCTAGTACATTGTAGACTTGCTTGGATTTAGTACTGTAGCCCCTAACACCACATTGTGTGCGTGTTAGTGCCCAGTACATTGTAGACTTGCTTGGACTTAGTATTGTAGCCCCTAACACCACATTGTGTGCGTGTTTTCAGCTGGACCATTCACTCGCCAGCGGCCGCCTCTTGCCGGCAATTCGTTGACCATCGCTGGCGTCCTGTCGACGGCCGTTCCTGACGATCGCTGGCGTCTGGCGCCTCGCGCCTCTGCTCAGCATCGCCGGGTGCCCGCGCCTGCGCGCGCCACCCTCGCCGAGTGCTGCCGGTCGCGGCGCCTGCCAGCCGGCGCCCGGCCGCCTGGTGGCCTCCCTACCGCCCGCCGGCGGTGACCCGTGTGCCCTGCTCCGGCCGTCGGCCATGCCGCTCGTCAGCCGCGCGCGCGTCTACGCCGACGTTAACTCGCACCGGCCGCGCGAGTACTGGGACTACGAGTCGCACGTGGTCAACTGGGGGTGAGTGCGAGTACTGGGACTACGAGTCGCACGTGGTTAACTGGGGGTGAGTGCAAGTACTGGGACTACGAGTCGCACGTGATCAAACTGGGGGTGAGTGCGAGTACTGGGACTACGAGTCGCACGTGGTTAACTGGGGGTGAGTCGTGGTTCTCTGTCACCTGCCGTTTGTGTGCTGGAAAGCTGTTTTGTTTTTCAGTTTCACGTTCATTCCATTCATTTTCGTATCGGTTAGATCCCTTTTTAGTTCATTAGGCTTGTTGTTTCCTCTCATATGTATATTAGCACATGAAGTGTGCTGATTCATGAATACTTTTTGGTGATGTGTTTGTTGTAACAGTCATTAGTTTTGTTTGATGTTGCCTGTACTTGATGGCTCAAGATGTGCCCTTGCTACCTGACTGGACACTGTTCAGTACAATAACAATATTTGCTGGTTCTCTCCAGATAGTTGACAGTAAGCCACAGTGCCCACTGGTGACACATGTCTTATTCATTATTCCATCAAGTTGCATTTATAGTTTGATTCTGCTTTCATTCTAAGTACCTATTTGACAGACTTAATGAAATCTTGTTTCTCATGTTATCATAGAATGAACATTCTGTCATCTTACTTTTGAGTAAATAACAAAGTAATTGTTAGTTACCCAATGATAAGCAGATGCGATTGGGATATTATGGCAGAACTTGGAATGAGTTGCCATATGAGAACAACCATCATATTTTGGAAGAGTATTATTCATGTGTTATTGTACAAGTGGATCATGTGATACTTTTCACCAATGATTAACTGACATTTGTTTTTGCATTGCAGGCAACAGGATGATTATCAGCTAGTTCGCAAGTTAGGTAGGGGCAAATATAGTGAAGTGTTCGAGGCCATCAACATAACCAATAATGAAAAATGTGTAGTAAAAATATTGAAGGTAAGTGTACTGCAGGGCAGTTCTTTCTGTGAATACTTTTGTACAGCATACCATTTCATGTTACTTCTATATAATAATTGCAAGTTTTCTCAGACTAGATGAGAATGTGATGATCACAAATTTTGATGTATTTTTTCCATACGTGTTTCTATATATGGGCGCAAATTGACCCAAAGGTGTCGGCGTGCCCTTAAACCCCAATAAACAAACAAACATGTTTCTATATTTGGCTGTGCCAAAATGGTTGCTGATCTGCATTTGTGTTGCATATGAGAGCTGAAATTCCACTCTTGACACTGACACTAGCATAACCTGCTCACTGTCAACTCAATTGGACTGTGGATGCCGCGTCCCCTCTTGGCGATATCCACTGAAGCTGCCCTTCCCTGTCTCTAATGTGTGCCCCCACCCCTCCCCCTACCATCGGCCACCACTGACCCCTCCCCCTCCCCTCCATCTCCTCCCGACAGCCGGTGAAGAAGAAGAAGATCAAGCGAGAGATCAAGATCCTGGAGAACCTGCGGGGCGGGACGAATGTCATCAGTCTGCAGGCGGTGGTGAAGGACCCCGTGTCGCGGACACCGGCGCTCATCTTCGAGTACGTCAACAACACAGACTTCAAGCAGCTGTACCAGACACTCAACGACTATGACATCCGGTACTACCTCTATGACTGCTCAAGAGACCGCTGCTGGCAAGGCTGCACAAACCGGCGACATCGGGTAGACTTGCGTTCAGTGCCTCATCCGCAACAGAGAATCAGCATTGGGGTCTCGTCTCAGAAAATCATAGGACAGGACTGGTGACATTGAATGTTCAATTCAGAAGATATGGTCAGGGTAATGGGGATGTAGACTGGGGATTGGGGAATGATGTCCATGTTTGTCACTGTTATTTGCAGTATATGTGTGCAGTTCAGGTGTATCCATCACATACTAATAGTTCTCACCACAAATTGTATCACCCATTTTGTTCTGCTAGGTGCAGTCTTATCTCCTTGTATAAGTATTGCATGAGGCCTTGAGCTGCATCAGCTAACATTGCATTAGTGTTTTGTAAGTCGGTATGGTAAATGGGTTGCTATCATTGCTTATTTTGTTGGGATAGTCACCATGCATACAGCCCATTGATAATACTTGTTATCTGTATTGTCCTTGTTTCCAAAACTAATCCTTTGGTATTTCATCAAATACTTGTTATCAATAGTAAAGTATCAAAATCAAGTGTTATCAATAGTAAAGTATCAAAATCAAATGTTATCAATAGTAAAATCAAATAAAATAAAAATAATAAAAAATAATGTTGCGATTCCGCTCTAGCTTCCTTCGGTATCTGTCGTTAGCGTCTGACAGTCGTCTGACAGTCGTCTGACAGCGACTGTCGTTAGCTCTTGTGAATCCTTCGCTCAGTTCTGAAGGCAGACTTCCTGCTCTTTAAAGCGTGTCGAGCCGCCGCCGTATTGCAGTCTAGCGATCGGGACGTGTTGACCCACTGGCCACACTATCTCAAGGCCACCTGCGTAACGTAAGGCCCGTCCGACGGGGACGCAGCGTAAGGCCCGTCCGCCGGGGACGCAGCGTAAGTCCCTCCGCCGGAACACGTAAAGCCCGTCCGCCGGGGACCGTAAGGCCCGTCCGCCGGACCGTAGGCCCGTCCGCCGGTACTAAACACACTTCGGTCGCAGGACCACTAGACTAATATTGCGCTCTGTATTCGCAAAGGTTATTGACGTCGATAACGTGAGACATGCGGGAGCACCTAATCCGTCAAACAGTACTGTTTCCGCAAATGAGTGTTTAGATCGTCGATATTTAGCGATGTTAATTCATGGCCTGCTGTGTATCTGATTTTTAGGACGCTCGACTGAATAAGAACTTGATAGCATGTCCCTATGACGTTTATGAAAATTGCAGTTGTCCATCGTGGAACGTGAAATGAGATGAGATCAAAGTAATCTTGCCGAGAAAATCTGCCTCGTAGGCACACACTGCTGTGACGTATTAGACGTCTTGGTTCGACACAAGCGGTGGGATTTTCGCGACCCGGTCTGTAGTAGCGAACCGGTCGACTCGGGCCCGTCCGTCGGGCAGTCCCCCGCACCAAGTATTTCCACACATGCGAGTGCACTAGCGGGCTAATTTCGGCGGCTTTCTGGTGTCCATCCTGGCGCCGGCTCGCGATCTCAAGGTTGCGTGATGCAATGCTCCATTGTATCGTGCGGGGCGGCTAGCGAACGGCGGCTGGACTGGCGACGGACCGCTGTCGAATTGACCGCCGTCCCGAGGACAGGGACGTGCCGATGTGCGTGCTGCATTAGCCTTGTACTGCTGACTCGGGTGTACTTTGTACTCGTGTGTATTGCTGAAGGCGCCGGCGTTATGCGTGCTGACTCGGGATGGTTGACGGGAGCTGATGACTCGGTCGGGTCTGTGTTCCAGTTCTGGGTGTCCAGTGTGTATGTGGTATATTCACGAGCGGGTGTCGTGGCCTAGTTTGCCACTCGGCAGCCCTGCTTTGGCGTAGCGAGGACCTCTAGGCAGTATCTAGAGGTGACATGTAACCACAGCTGCAGCTAGTAAGCCTAGATAATCATCACATTACTAAAACCGGGTTATGGTCGCAAAATAACCAAGAAGTTGTTGCGCCCTGAAACCCCAATCAACAAACAACAAACATCACTAAAACAATTACCTTGACCGCCCCCCCCCCCCCCTCCCGCTCCTCCGGCAGCGCTAGACTACTGTCACAGTATGGGCATCATGCACCGGGATGTGAAGCCACACAACGTGATGATCGACCACGAGAACCGCAAGCTGCGCCTCATCGACTGGGGGCTGGCCGAGTTCTACCACCCGGGCCAGGAGTACAACGTGCGCGTCGCCTCGCGCTACTTCAAAGGACCCGAACTGCTGGTCGACTATCAGGTGCGTCATACAGTTGGCTGTTTTCAGTTGGCAAGAGTTAATGGTGCGCCGACACCTCATGTCAATTTTGCGCCTATCATACAGTTGGTTATGTTAAGCCCCAATTTGCAGTAGCGATTTTTAACCTTTAAACCCCAATAAACAAACTGTTTGCGATATTTTTTAAAGTATATCCACTCACGGAAAAAGGCATTATAATGAGTCATTGTCATATGCTGCAAATGTTGTTTTCTTATAATCCTGAAAACACTGAGTCATGTAAGTATTCTTTTAAAAAATGAGTAAAACTGAAACTTAATCTGAGTAATACCTATATTGCATTCCTATCATATACGGCGCTGGCGCTGGGTGTGTGAGTGGGGAGCATTTGATTAGGCCGAGTTGACTGCCGTCAGCTGTGGGACGAGTGTGACCAGTGGGCGCTAAGGGGGGGGGGAGTCGAGGATTCAGGGCGCTTCTCGATGTAGCTGGTCAGTCCAGGTGTGGCTGCCGCCCGGCTCCCTACTCATTGGTGCTCAGAGATGGTCTGTTCAGAACGGTTCAGTGAATGGTCTGTTCAGAGCTGTTCAGTGGTGGTCTGTTCAGAAAGGTTCAGTTATAGTCTGTTCAGAACTGTACAGTTGTAGTCTGTTCAGATCGGTTCAGCTATGGTATGTTCAGATCGGGACCGGTCGGCTGTGGCCTTCTGACTGGCCTGACAATGTGTTGTGTGTACTGTCAACGCATGGTGAAGCTGGACTGACTGGCATCTGTCTGTCTGTCTGTCTGGCGGGTTTCGATAGTCGGCCTCTCACACGGCGGGCCAGCGTTATCCTCCCTACTCAGTGCTCGCGTCCGCCGCCACCGCTACCTCGTGCTACTGCGGAGCACCTGACCTTGAGACGGAGTGACCCACACAAAATGTACCGCTTTCTGCCGCCGGCTGCGTCCGGGCCCGTCCCGTCCGGTTTCTGATGCGGCTGTTGACTGACATACCGCTCAGCCAGAGTGCTGGCATGACGTGCGTCGATTCAGAAAGTGGATCTTCGTATCTGTTTATTAGGAAATGGATCCACGTGGATAATGAATATGTTTTAATTAAATATATTAAGGACCGGCATATCGAATTCAAATTTCAGTAATTTTTATATTGTTGAAGGATTTGCCTGGATCCAAAATTACTTCCAACGTTCAAAGAAGATTCACTGGAACGACTACTCCTCTGGTCATCAGGGAAGCATCGGCTGGGCTCCGTCTGACACCTGCTCCCCTCCCACAGATGTCGACTACTCCTGGACCTCTGGTCCACTGGAATCGGCTGGGCTCCGTCTGACACTGCTTCCCTCCCCCAGATGTACGACTACTCCTGGACTTCTGGTGCACTGGGACATCGGCTGGGCTCGTCTCGACCACCTGCCTCCCTCCACAGATGTAGACTATCTCGGAACCTTGTCCTGGGAAATCGGCTGGGCTCCGTCTGACACTGCCTCCCTCACCACCGATTACGACTACTCCCTGGACCTCTGGTCACTGGGACATTCGGGCTGGGCTCCGTCTGACCCTGCCTCCCTCCCCAGATGTACGACTACTCCCTGGACCTCTGGTCCTGGGAATCGGCTGGGCTCTCCGTTGACACCTGCTCCTCTGCCCACAGATGTACGCACTACCCCTGGACTCGTCTGGTCACTGGACATCGGCTGGGCTCCGTCCTGACAACTGCCTCCCTTCCACAAGATGTACGCTACTCCTGTACTCTGGTCACTGGGCTGCATGCTGGCCTCGATGATCTTCCGGAAGGAGCCGTTCTTCCACGGCCACGACAACTACGATCAGCTGGTGCGGATAGCCAAGGTGCTCGGCACAGAGGAGCTGTTCGAGTATCTGGACAAGTACCAGATCGAACTGGACCCGCGCTTCAACGACATACTTGGCAGGTCAGGACCCGGGGTGGTCGGGGGATTGGGTGGAGGTCGGAGGATGGGGTGGGGACTGGAGGGTGAGGGTAGGTTGTAAGTGTGACGTCAAGGCTGCAATTTGCAAGTGACTTCACCACCTGAACGGGCAGTTTAGGATGGATTTGCTGTTTTCGCTGACGTTAATGTTCTATTTTTGTCTCGATGACCGCATAATCAGTCTCGAAAAGTAATGTATCAGTTACGGTGCACGCAATGTCATTAGTTTTATGTGAAAGTACATCGTCATGCAGTTGTGTTTTTGTTTGGTGTGTAGCCTTGCGATGCTTCGTGTTCGCTGTGGCTGCTGCCGGCATCACCTTGGTACGTTTGCTTAACTGGTCCGCTTGTTCACGCTGCTTCAGCGTGCTCGCCTGTAGACGCCGGACGCGTGCTAATAATACCCCGCTATCCAGGAGACAGGGGACGGACAGTAAAGACGTGTGAACTATCCAGGAGAGGGGACGCACAGTAAAGACGGGTGAAGCAGTCGCGGTATTATATCCGAATATGGTCCGGTGCAACTGGTTTTGAATGGACATGGGCGTGTTATGGTGCGGCAGCTGTCCCCGCCGCACGAACAGTGGTCAGCCTCAGTCATCGGCTAACAGTTAACCCGCGCCCCGCTGGGGTATTCACCAGAACACGCCCCGCTAAGGGGAGGGCAGATTCTGACCCCTCGTTGTCTTCTGAACCGATAAGGCTAAGGGGAGGGCAGATTCTGCCCCCTCGTTATCTTCTGAACTGATAACCGCAGCGAGACGCGCAAGGAGGCGATCGAAAACGCTCAATGAGACGCATTTAAAGCATACGCGAAATCTTCCGATAAGGTAGGTCATGTCGGGTCAGGTCAGGTCGAGGTCAACATGTCAAATATAAGTATTCAGCTGATGGGGCCACAACGATTAAGTTAAGTGACGATGTACGGAATTCGATAGGCCTTGGCTTTAACATCTGGGAGTCTTTCTAACCGTTGCGTGAGGGATTGTGTGCATGAGCGCGCCCAAGTGCATTCAAGAGGTTCTTAAACCTATTAAGTGGCAGGGGGCAAATATTGCCCACCCCATCTATTTTCTAGTATTCCAACGGCTTACGAGTAGGCTTATGAAACTTTCGGACTTTTCTAAAATTGATTTTCACATCTGGTGTCAAATTTTGGAGTTTCTGACTTTGAACAGAGGCCGGCTCCAGGGCCCATTTTTGGGAAAGGATTTTTTCGGCGACAATTGGCGATAATAGGAAATGCCGGTCTTCACGGATTCTTTCCTAACTGACCTCAAGTATGAAGCAGTTCATTAGCCTTTACGGTGATTCAAATAAGTTAAATTAGTTGAATGTTCATGATAAAGTGTATTTTTTTAGGAGAGGGTTTAGGTACTTGAAAGGGGGATTTCCTAAATAATGAAACCGCCCTAATCTGACAGTCAATCAAAGCAATACAAATTGCGATTATAGCTAATGAAGGATGTGGATGATAGTTTCTCCTTCTATTTTGGAGTAATTATATACGTCTCGAGTTTCAGGCGTTCCAGGCACAGAAAAAGGGGGTACTTGCATAGTGATAGCGATATACTGCGATTACGGGTGCAATAAACAAGATAGTTGATAATGATACTGGAACATATAGTCAGGAGAGGAAATAAATACACTTTTATGCAGAGGCGCGGCTCAGGATCGAAAAAAGGGGGTCATATTATTGCAAGGGAAACTTGAATGCATGGGCTACAAGGACTATAACATATGCAGTTTTCCACGATGAAAAAAGCATCAGGGGTCCTATTTGAAAACATTTGCCAGAGAATAGGCGAGCCAGGTAAGGTAAAAAGCCGGGTAACTTATGTGAATTTGAAAAATTGCAACAAACTAGTTTCTGTTGACTAGTTAGTATTATATTGCGTGGTTTATTTTTTATCAAAAAGGTTTTTGCACCTCCCAAATTGGAATTCCTGGATAACGCCTATGATGATTGGCAGCATTCAAAATGGAACTATCTATGCACGCAGTAACTAATTATTTTTCCGTGGTAGAAGCTGACTGCTGATCATATTTTGTATATTTGACTAACCTTTTTCGGTTAACCTGGCAACGCCTATGGTACAGAAAATAATGCTTAATACTATTTTGTATGAAGAACAAATAACGAACTAATTGCATTTATTCAAGAAAGCCATCAAAAAACGTTTGAATCACGCTTTTAACTTTGCCCCAACATTTAGTGACCTGCACACGCCTATGATTTTTTAATTTTTACACTGGTCATCACATATCAATCTCCCTACTCAATAATCTATCGATCAACTGTTGATTGAATTAAAATCGTTGATACATGGCAGCTGTATTGGATCAAAAATACCTCTAATTTTTGTACTTTTTGGCCCCCCGTGCCCCCCTATTAAGTTTATGAATCCGTTTTTTTAGAAATGTAGATCAAATGTTAAGGTGAATTTCGACCACCGTTTGATTTTTTTTGATAAATCGGACGGGTAGATTCTCGAGATCTCCGGGGGGGCCGAATATGCCCCCCCCCTGCCACTAATAGTGGGTAGCCGGGACGCCTGCCCCACTAATAGGGCTTAAACTGGTTTCATTGTGTCGACTCAATTTTTACACGTCTATGTACGGCATTATTGGTGGAAAACGATCATGTTCGGCAACTCGTTAAAAATTGAGGTTTGCGCTTGGTTGGTTTTTTTCATAAAAACAACCAACCAAACCTATTTTTAACGATTTGCCGAACATTGATCGTTTTCCACCAATAATGCCGTGACATGACGTTACTAAAACGTCGTTATCACCCAAAGTACTCCAACATTTATATATAAAGTTTGTGTAAAGACGAGTTGATGCAGTATGGGGTACTGGAAATTTCACGTTTGAGAAAATCCGGGAGGGGCCAGACTTGTATACCGATCGACTTTGATTGAATCAAAATCATTGTATCGTTCATTTTTTCCGTTTACACTGAATTGATTGGGATTTTTGGGCTGTCACAAATTTGTTGGTGATTGAATCGATTCATTTTTACGCTTACACTGATTTAATTGATTGGATTTTTGGCTGGCGCGAGTTGATTGCTGATTTAGTTGATTAATTTAGCAATTTAATTTATTGACTTTGGGTGACTGATTGAATCGATTTGCTTCGCACCAAAGGATCATTAGTTATCTATCATTGGATCAGGGCGGTACATATAAGAAAAGGAATGTGAACAATATGTGGTTGTTTCAATCGAAATGTGTGAGACCACGAAGCACAAATTACATCTTAGTGACGTCAGAAGCAGCTTCATAGCTTGCGAGTTGAAATTGTAGAAGCTTCATATTGGGCACTGGGTGAAGTTTTGAATCTCTATGCTCTCTATTTTCCTTCGTGGTAAGGTAGCACGCAATTGATTAGTAATTATGGCGCTCATGATACTTTTTGGAATTAGCAATTCGGCATTCATAACCAGACATAAACCAAGCCAAATCCAGCTCAATGTTGGGGGTAGTATAGCAGCTGTTGTGCAGTGTTGCTCGATTTTGCTCGATTTTTTACATGTGCTATCAAATTATTTATTTTCACGTTTCCCGTCTTTTTCGTACAATAGGATGGATAGGAGCAAGGCAGCCGGACTGCACCGGACTGTCAGTCAATCCCCATTCGGAAACAAGTACGCACAAAACTTCTACACATTGTAATCAGTGCTGTGTGATAGCCTAGTTGCTAAGTGCTATATATGCTATGCTATATATGCTATGCTCTGCCGAACTGTTTTGTAATTATTTCAAGCAAGTCAATATTACATATGCTATGCTATGCCTAACTGTTTTATAATTATTTCAAATAAGTATAATAAATCATGAGTATATATATATATTACCAGCGATGAAATTGATGTCGATTAAATGTCGCTTTTGAGTCGATTGAATTGGTTGGAATGCAAATTTGGGCGTCTGATTTGTGATTGAATCGATGAACTGTTGTGATTGAATTGACTGGGTTAGAAATGAATCGTTTTTAAGTCTGAGGGAGCAGATTCTGTCCTCGGTGGGGCATGGACTCACTGGAGGCATGCTTCCACTTGACCGGATTCGTATATGATTATATCACGTACATTATACATTTGTATCCGTTGAACCTTCAATTGCACTACAATGTGGATATGAAGGACTCATTGGGTGATGAACCTGTTTCGCGATTTAAAGGTGTCGCAGCGTAAATTCTGTTAGCCGATACCCCGTTTAGAATGGTACTTTCGCTGTTTCATCTTTCTGGAAGTGAATATATTTTCTGTGACATTTTATACTCCAGTGTAGTTGGAATTTCTCTGAAAAAAAGTAATTCATTCATGCAATATGTGTTCGTTCTCAGGCGTTAAAGTGTGCTTTCGATCGTTGTGAATATCAAGCGAAAGCTTTGGTTTGTGTGGTTGATGCACCCCTGTAATGCTTTCAATCCTTTCAGTGCGCTGACAATGCAATGTTTATCCACCTCAAATGGCATATACTTTCAGCTGTATATACCAACATTCCTTTGTTTAAAGAACGTTTTGGTATTTTTCTTCAATGTAACTTTTTAAACATGAAATTATTAAAACATTTTAGTCCTCAATCACCTTCAATGACCCCTTTAGTTAACGCGACGTTGAAAATGCAAATCCGCACTGGCTCAGTTTTCCGTAACGTTACCCCCTTGTTCGAAACCCGAGTGAGCTGTCCCCGTAGCAGCCTAACCCCGCGCACCAGACTTGAGTGTGCCGGGCGCACCACGCTGTCGATTTACCCGTGTTCGGCGGCCATTGTCTGGCCGAAGATAACGATCAGGCCGTGTTTCGTCAGGGTCGTCCGGCTGGCTGGCTGGTCCCGTCCGGTCTCTTCCAAGCCCGGCGTGTTCCGCCCCAGTGCCGTCACGCCCGGCCTAGTATCGGGTCTACCCGGCACGTCACATCCCTGACATACTGTCGGTCCACGTTGCAAATGAATGTCCCTGTCCTTGGCCTGCCACTGTGACATGTCTATTAAGACTTAAGTCTGGCCCTGGCGCAGATTGTTATTTGTGTTGTTTTCTGGACTTTCGGGTTGAATTTATTTTGTTCTTTTTTTACTGGAAATTTTGTCTCTTTTCGCCCTATCTTACTGACATTGTAGTTGAAATGTAATTGCATTTTCCTCAAAGGGTATATATATATATATTTTACAAATAAGGATTTCTTACTTCCGATAAAAACAAACTCAGAAATGTAAAATGTACTTTAACTCTTGGGGGACCAGGTCACAAAACGAGAAATATAAAACAGCTGATCCCTGACCAGCCAATCAACATCATCTGGCTGGCCTGATGTCATGGTGTGCTATCGATGCCTGCTGTACTGTACTGCTATATCCCTCTCCCGGTGCTGCTGTTCTTTTCTATATCTTCCCCCCCCTCCAGTTGTTTCCTATTGTCCCCCTGACTCATCATCGCCTGTTTCAATGCACGCTCCAGTTTCGTTCCCGTTACAGACCTAGTGCTGTGTAGGGCCCGAAGGCGCGGCGCGCGATGGTCTGCATGTCGGCTCGCGGAAACTGATGACGCCTCCCCCTCCCCGGTCCGACCGTTGGTCAGTCCGTCCGTCTCTGTCTCTCTGCTCGTTTACCGTTCCGTTCGTCCATCTGTCCGTCTGTGACTGTCGTTCTGCCGTCTTTCGCCCGTCTCTGTCGGTATATGTGCTGTTCCGTCTGTCGATCGGCCTGCCTTTCACCCACTGACTGACCCGCGCCGTGTGTTGCTCTCTCTGACCCGCGCCGTGTGTTGCTCTCTCTCTCTCTGACCCGCCCCGTGTGTCTCCCTCTTCGCCACAGACATTCCCGTAAGCGCTGGGAGCGGTTTGTGCACGCCGACAACCAGCATCTGGTGTCGGCCGAGGCGCTCGACTTCCTCGACAAACTGCTGCGCTACGATCACCAGGAGCGGCTGACGGCGCCGTGAGGCCATGGAGCACCAGTACTTCTGTGAGTGCGCCGCGCGTGTGCGCCGTGTGAGGGGGCTTGGACGGGAGAGAAGGAGGGCGCGAGGCGTACCCTCGGAGGCAGGCGGGGCTGGGAAGGTACTGACTGATGCGGGTGGTGGAGGGTTGAGTCTAGATTGTGGGCTAGCAGGGAATGGCTGGCTGCTACTCTGGCGTCGTGGTGTTTGGTGGCTGGACCGGCCAGTGATGAGGGATGGGTGTCGACCGAGCTCGTCTTTACCACCTCCTGATGCTGCCACGTTGTCCAGTTGGTCGGCGATGAAAGGAGGAAAACATGCCCCCTCGCCGGCAGACGGCACAGGAAAGTAGGACCGGTTTGTGTGATTTTTGCAGCTTAGCCGCTGTTGCGGTGACAAATTGCGACGAGTACGAGCTTTTGGAGATTCCACGAGTGTCTGAGATGGACAATGATTCTCCATCTCCAGTGATATCGTTTTAGCTTGGTGTAATAACTTGTGGGATGCCGAATAACCCTAGCATTAATTGAGACGTCCTAAATCCCAATTAGTCGACATCGTGGTCAGTTGCTTACCTTCGCTCGTGTTACTTAAACTCTAATTGTTTTATTCTTATTTTTTGTGAATCTTCATTCCGAAAAGTCCAACTATGTGTAACTTTATAGCCAATGGTGTCGTCCGCCGACCACTGCTGGTCTCTAGCTGTCATTTCGTCGTGTCCTCCGCGGACCTACCCGTGACACGGCGCCAACGGACTATCACCTGTCGTAACTGCAGGCTAGGAGCGCTTCTGAACGGTTCTGTTCGGAGCGGCCGACTCACTGGCTCACGCTATCTGGCGTCGGCTATCGTGGGGGGGGGGGCTCCGCACGTGAGCCGGTCGGCCGGGCCGGGCCGCTACGGGCGGGGCAGGAATGTGTGCATCGGTCGGCCGCTATCGGCGGGGAGATCACAGACAACTGGGCGGAAGCAGGCGCTCCGCAGACATGCACCGCCGCACCGGCACACAGGCCGTGGGGCCGGCGGCAGGACTGGTGTCGGCTGTGATCAGGCTCAAGCTGGACGGCGATGACGTGAGAGACGGGCTGGTGAGGTCACGAGATTGGCTAGCGACGTCATGTGCCGGACTCAGGTGATGGCGTATGTTGGATCCGGTGACGTCATGAGGTAGAGGTTGGTGACGTTGCTAGGCAGAGCCTGCCGGCTGGACTGGCTAAGAAGTGACGACGCCGGTAAGCATTGAAGCGGGGAGCGGTGAGTTCACAACGATCACGGTCAACGTGATGTACGTTCCTCGGTGGTAATTTCGCCTATATAGCTACAGCCCTGTCGAGACGAGACGTTCGCCGTCCAAATTTTGTGGAGTCTGAACCGGGCGTTGCTGTGTTACGGTCTAATTTGGGTATGACTTGTTTGTCAACTCAACGGAAGTTTGTGACACCTGATTTGGGTACGACCTATTTCTATGCAATGGAAGGGAAACTCGTGACTTCCGGGATGGCCCGCTACTGAGCGAAGGGAGCGCTGGACTTGGTTTGTTCGTCTTCCTCGGATAGTGTACTCTTCATGGAAAGGCTGTTTTATGTTGAGTTCGGAGTGATGACGTATCATTGTTTCTTGTGAATGGTTTACCGGTTGTGCTGATGCCGAACTTGCTGACTGGTGACGAGTCCCGTACATGGCTGACGTTGACTGCAACGCCTGCTCACGTTCTACCATAGGTTCAGCAGACATAGTTTGTGAGCCATTCAGAATGTGATCGATAAATTCGGGATGCATAAGGGCGCTGCTGATTGCTATAGTGACTAGCTTTATTCCGTTTGTATTGTCAATATGTGTTAAATTTAGTAAACTCTTATGGATAGCTGCGTTCCTGGTTGACCACAGTGCGCTCTGGTCTGTATGCATCAGTTTTCCCACGAACCTTGACGTCGGATCCCGTGGCATCACTGGAGCTAACCACGAGACACTGCCCCCCCCCCCCCTCTGACCGTTCTGGCCATATCGATAAACCAAATCGTGAGGACTTGCCAGCCCCTCTGACCCGGTCGTGAGGCGCTACCATTGACCAAACCCACCAGTGCTGCCCCCACGGACCCAGTCGTGAAGGCCCGTCACCCCTCTGACCATACCCCTCTGCTGCCCCCCGACAGACCCGATCGTGAAGGACTCTGCGCGCCAGCAGTCGATGTCGTCGTCGCCGACGCCGATGGCCGGTTCGGTTGCCGGCGCGCTGGTGGCCAACTCGGTGGGCGGTGGCCTTCCCAGCTCGCCGATCCTGTCGCCGGGCGCGCCGCCGCTCGCCGCCGCCACCAGTAACCAGTGAGCGCCGCGCGCCGCGCTCCACTCAGCTCCACTGTGTGACCGACGCCGGCCAGGGCGCCGCGCCCCGGCCGATTCCGCGTGATCCGGCGCCGCCGCGCGCCACGCGTCCCGGACGTGAGAGAGCGCCGACCTGACCTGACCTGCGGCGGGCCCGGCCAAGGCCGAGACGCGCGCGGCAGTCGCGCCGCCGCCAGACTGTACATGTTTGCAAATATTTAACATTTTCCATCGGTTTTGTTGAATAGTGTCCCCGGCGTCGACAGCAGCTAATATACGGAGGCGGCTCGGCGCGGGCCGCTCCGATTGGTGAGGTTGAGAGACGGGACCAGGGCGCGCGGCTGTGGGACCGGCCGGGTCGTCTCGACCGGCTGCGGCGCGCTGCCGTCGACGCCAACCGAGAGAGACATACGACGGCATTGAATAAAGTGGAATTTGAAGCGCGGTTCTGGCTGGGTGCGGTGGAGGACGAGTGGTTTCACGGGCCTGACTCTGTGGGAGGAGTGGGCAGGATGTCGGGTGGCTGCCGGTGCGTCAGTGTCGCGAGTGCAGATTGCAAACCGCGTGTACAGTCTAGTGGACGCTGTCCAAACATGTGCGAGAATCATTGGGACGGATGGCAGATCCAGAAACAGTTAAGCAGAGGTTTCACGGAGGAATTTAAGATCCAGATTTCACGACAGAATACAAGAGTGGGCCTTGGGTCTTATCGTATACTTATGAGCTTTGAAGTGCAAGGTGCAGGGGCACCGTGAGTATTCTAAGTGTTTTCGTCTCATGATATTCTGGACTCAACAGGAAACCAATGTAAAACTAGGAATGACCGTCGACCACATTGACAGATAAGAAAGCTTGCCAATCTTACTTTCAATGAATAGGAAAAATACAAACCATCAATGAGATATTGGGCTGAGGTGTTGTCGTATTGTTGGATTCGGTAGATTTGCGTTTGAGAGTTGGATCTGAGATCCCGGCCAGCCCCTGGCGAATCGCTGGGGTCTTCGGTTCCAGTAAGTATTTAGACGACTGATTTGTTACAGCACGTCTAATATAAATGCCACAAGAACCCATGCCTTGCTTCGGCCACTGAGTGGCCACATCGAAATTGCAGGTCACGAATAATATACATCCTTGTATTAGCCAGGGTAAAGTCACACGAAAGTCAACGTAACAAACATCAGATCTGAACACAACCACCCGGCGCAACACGCATCGCCCCACGGGGGTGACTCACACTGCACAGTACTCAGCGCTCCAGTATAACAGATCGGCTTGCAACCTTCTGTAAAGCCTCAGTCAGCAGTCTCCAACCACTGCAGCATCAACAGCATCCTTCCACTCACAGGACGGGACACCTGTCGACCTGCAGTACTGATGGCGGCTAGCCGCTAGATGGCGCTGCTGTCGCTCCTCTCCCTCGAAAGGCAGCAGCAGGATATCCGAACTGCCCTCCGGCTACGTATGCTGAAATGGTGAACTGTCGGCCACATCTGACTGCCACAACGACGAGGCTGTCATATCCTTTCAGCTCGGCTGTCATAAGGCGACAGTCCTGGCGCTGACGGTCGGATGGCGCGGCCGCTTCTGGGCTCCTTGTCGACCACGTTATAAGCATAAGGGCAGCTCACAAGTCGAGAGTCTCAGAGCAGTGATTCCTGTTGCCTGGCTCTGGGACAGTGCGGACAACATAGCTGAGGAATGCGTACTCCCTCACTTCAGTTGGTCACTTATGTCCGACATCACCATCGGATAGCCAGATGTCTGATCAGTGCCGGCGAACCCAGCGCCGTCTGCAGTCATGCGAGCTCCAGTCTACGCCGGTCCGGGGCGAGGCAGATGTCGCCGGGAATCTTCTCTGTTCTCCGCTCACCACCAAACACCATATTTAGCCTGCTCTCCGCTGTCCAGCCTCCCTCTAGCGGCCGTACTGCTCTCCAGCTTCTCTCAGAGGCTGCGTTGGTCTCCAAAGGCCTGTCCTGGCCTTCCTCACCCGGCTTGTCTTTCGTCCGTGCCTTCATTAGAGCTTGCGTTGCCCTTCTCGGCGCCCTTCCGAGTCTTGTGCTGCATCCTGTCGAATTCCAGCCTGCAGCGCCAGCTCCGCGGCCGTCAGTCCCTCGGCGTTCTGCAGGTCGGGCCGGCTGCCCGCCGACACCAGCAGCTCCGAGCAGGTCACGTGACCAAACATGGCCGCCGCGTGCAGCGCCGACTCGCCGTTCTGCGGAGCGGAGCTGGGTGAGACGGAGATCGTGGGCTCGAGACTTAGAAGTGACACCGTGGATGGTCTGACATTGACTGGTTTGAAATCTGAAGACATTGAAGAAGGACATTCACTGATCTGCCTGAGCTTAGCCAACTGGCTGAATGACCACAAGGCAACAATAACGCACCGTCATTGAAAAGAACATACGCTTAGCTAGCTAGGATAGGATAGGTGCCATCTTACGAATGAGGCTGTAGTAAACGTGCATCGTGTGCCAACTGAGCAAGAGCAAATCATAATTTGTCGTGTCTTTATTTGACTTCGAGCGTGACCTACACACACACGGTGCCTGCTGCTTACCGGTAGTACGGTGACGCAGGGGGAGTGTCGCAACAGCGCCCTGATGACCTCCAC
>VOPJ01000622.1:0-22945 GCA_014673585.1 Semibalanus balanoides
TGTCTTGCTCGCCTGTTCCTTCTCGCCCGTGTCCCATCCCATACCGTCTCCGTTCTGTGTCTTGTCCCGTCTCGTCTCGTCTTGTCTCGTTCCATCATGTCTTGTCTCGTCAGGTCTCGTCTCGATATGTCTCGTCTCGATATGTCTCGTCTCGTCATGTCTCGTCTCGATATGTCTCGTCTCGATATGTCTCGTCTCGATATGTCTCGTCTCGATATGTCTCGTCTCGTCATGTCTCGTCTCGTCATGTCTCGTCTCGATATGTCTCGTCTCGATATGTCTCGTCTCGTCATGTCTCGTCTCATCTCGTCTTATCTCGGCTTATCTCTTCCCGTCCCGTTTCGTGTCTCGTATCACATATCCCGTGTCCCATGTCCATGCCTTGTGCCTCTTGTCCATGCCTTTTTCCTCATGTCCATGCCTTGTTCCCCATGCCTAAGCCTTGTGCCCCATGTCCCATGTCCCGTCCCGTCACGGTACCCACAGCTGAACACGGCCGTGTGGCGGGCGGTGCGTTGCCGTTGTGCGTTGCCGTTGTGTGGACTGTGGAAGGCCGGCGGTACTGCCGAGGCCTGTAGCCGGCTGTAGCGCGGTCAGTGGTAGGGGACGGAGGTAATGACGCGACGAGACACGCCTCAGTGACGCGCATCCTGCAGCTGCTGTCACGCATGACGACACAGACAGACACACACACACACACACAGAGGCAGGCAGGCAGGCAGGCAGGCCAGGCAAGGCAGGCAAGGCAGGCAGGGCAATGGCAGGCAGGCAGGCAGAGGCAGGCGGCAGGCAGGCAGGCAGGCACGAGGCAGGCAGGCAGGCAGGCAGGCAGGCAGGCAGGCAGGCAGGCAGGCAGGCAGGCAGGCAGGCCAGGCAGACCAGGCAGACCAGGCAGACCAGGGCAGACAAGGCAGACAGGGCAGACAGGGCAGACAGGGCAGACAGGGCAGACAGGGCAGACAGGGCAGACAGGCAGAAAGGAGCAGGCAGACAGGCAGACAGGCAGACAGGCAGACAGGCAGACAGGCAGACAGGCACAGGCAGAAGGCCAACAGGCAGACAGGCAGACAGGCAGACAGGCAAAGACAGGCAGACAGGCAGACAGGCAGACAGGCAGACAGGCAGACAGGCAGACAGGCAGACAGAGCAGACGGCAGACAGGCAGACAAGGCAGACAGCAGACAGGCAGACAGGCAGACAGGCAGACCAGCAGACAGCAAGACAGGCACAGACAGGCAAGACAGGCAGACAGGCAGACAGGCAGACCAGGCAGACAGGCAGACAGGCAGACAGGCAGACAGGCAGACAGGAGACAGGCAGGACAGGCAGACAGGCAGACAAGGCAGACAGGCAGACAGGCATGACAGGAGACAGGCCAGACAGGCAGACAGGCAGACAGGCAGACAGGCAGACAGGCAGACAGGCAGAACAGGCAAGACAGGCAGACAGGCAGACAGGCAGACAGGCAGACGGCAGACAAGGCAGACAGGCAGACAGGCAGACAGGCAGACAGCAGACAGGCAGACAGGCAGACAGGCAAGACAGGCAGACAGGCAACAGGCAGACAGGCAGACAGGCAAGACCGGCAGACAGGAGACAGGCAGACAGGCAGACCAGGCAGACAGGCCAGACAGGCAGACAGGCAGACGCAGACAGGCAGAACAGGCTAGACAGGCAGACAGGCAGACAGGCAAGACAGGCCAGACGGGCAGACGGGCAGACGGGCAGACGGGCAGACGGGCAGACGGGCAGACGGGCAGACAGTAGAGTTCGACATGGCTGAACTTTTCCTTGGCCTAGTCCCTCTACAGCCATGGCATCACAGCCACAGCCACGCCCAAATGTCAATGGCTGGCCGTGATTATTTTTTATATTCATATTATGTGTTTTAGAGGTGCCACTTTTCAGGCTTGTGGCTACCCGACCCGACCGCAAACCCCCTTCAACTACCCACCCTACCCACATGAGATATAGGCTGCAGCTACCGCATGTAACTATTTGTTTCCCAAAATAAGCGTCCCGCTGGGTTGGCGGCACAGTAAAAAAAAAAAAACAGTTTAGGGGATTAACGCTTCGGAAAATTATGAGAAATTATGGAGAAATGAGAGCCACTCATCTGGGCACTCTCTGACATCAATCCACATACTTTCCCAAGGGCGTATATTCCCTTAACTCCTGTGCTGGCCAAGCCCAGTGGGACGCTTATTTTGGAACCAATAGTAACCCACAAATAAAATTTTTTGCATCATTATGCTTGCCCATTATAGACGCATTTTTAAATGCTGAACTGCTTTGTGTTGATCTCTTTACTAACTGAGGTGTCATATATTTTGTTCAAAAGCAGCCCAATTTCCATGCAAATTCCTGTTTTTATATTATTTTCAATTTATGTAAATTGTGCTACCCGCCAACTACACACTTCATCCAAATGATCGCTTGTGCTACCCGCTATTACCCACGTGGGTAGTATCTACCCACATCTGGTGGGTAAGTGGGTAGAAAAGTGGCACCTCTAATGTGTTTATTTTCAGTCTACTGTTATGACAACATGCCAAGGCTTCTTTTAACCATGATTGGTTTGATAGAGTAGACTGATGCAAAAATTATCGGGTAGACTATGCAGCCACAACCGTAGCCATAGCCATGATCTAGAGATTTTCCAGTCCGGCCCACCCCATTAGCCGTGGGGTTCGGCCGGCCATGGGGATAGCCACCCCATGTAGAACTCTAGCAGACAGACAGGCAGGCCCAGAGCGGGTCTCACGGCCGATCCGGGGTTCATTCGGGCACTGGCTGTGACGGGTCCTTGGAGCTGCTCAGTGCTCAGTGATCACCACTGGTCTGATGTCAATATACCGATCACAAGCTGGCCAGTGCTCACTAGTCACTGGCCTGATGCCAGCAGATCGCTCACTGGCAGACACGGCAGGATATTGGTCAATAATCCGTGTACAACCGACCGGTCAGGCCCGGGGTGTTACGTGTGACAGGTGGCGGCAATTATGACAGCTGCGTCGCCGCTCACGATACGTCTCCTTTGTCTGACAATCCGAGCATGTGACAGAGCGGGCTGGTCCGTGAGCGACATCTGACGGCAGCGACCCGGCCCTGGCATAGGCGGATACAAAACGGGTGGCTTTGGTCATTTGGCGGGGGTGGGGGGGGGGGTGGGGGGTACAAAATATCTCGCAAGAAACAAAACATTTCTGAAACTCATCGATTTCGCTGCTTATGCATCAGTAACTTTTTTTAAAGTTTGCTTTAGATTTCCTATTATCTCAGGAAATGTGTCAAATTTGCGCCGATTTGGGTGTTGAGGGGGGGGGGGGTATGGTCCCGTGGCCCCCTCTGGATCCGCCCATGGACCCTGGTCCAGTTTATCTTGAGATCACTGATCATGATCTGGTCGGACTCCTGTGTTATACTATCAACAGTGGACCAGCGGCGGAGGCGATATACAATCGTGAGCCATCAACACACACAGCAGCGATGACGTCGACCAGACGGTGTGTCTGACGGCTGTGTTACGCCATGGTCATTGGCAGGTGGTGAATGTGATTGATGTAATGTTCGGCTTTTAGCCCGCTGAACCTGATACTCCCGGCTCAGTTCCAATGGTCGATCGTGCTCGGCCAATAGTATGGGCCGTGGGCGTATGGGGCCCACATACAGTAGGCGTATGGGTACGCCTACTGTTCTGTGGAGGTGTTCGGGTATGTGGCGTATGTGGCTGTGCGCGCAGATATACTGCGTGGCTCAGACTTCACAAAATCAAAATGTCAAGACTCAGGGGTCAAGAAGACTTGGCATCACAAAAACTAACAATCATCCGGCGGGAGACTAATTAATTTGGCATCTCTTCCATGTCATATTTAGTTTCCCGTTCCATAATTAAATCGGCACTTCTTGTATATAACCGAACACAAACCGTGTTTTACTCTCTTATAAACTTTGAGTTTAACTTTGCGAAACATCATTTTGAGAAGCCCTGCTTATTGAGTGCTCAAGTTCTGATGCTGTCAGATGAATGATGCTGTCACACGAAATTTGCCGTCGATAATAGGCACTAGGTTGTGCGTGGTGGACGGTGGTGACAGTGGGCTGTGGAGTGAGCTGATGGCAGTCTGCGGTGAGGGTGTGTGTGTGTGTGTGTGTGCGTGTGTGTCACAGCAGGCTGGTCTGTGGCCACTGTGTCAGACCGTCGCCGCCTCTTGCTACCGCATCCCCCGGATGTGACCACGTCGCTCCACTCGGAGCGTCTGGCCGCCACCTCATTGTGGTGATGTTAGGTCACTACCAACCGCCAGATAACCTTGGCAATGCGGCGGCCTGAAGCCCAAGTCACTAGTCAGCATCAGCGAGGTCGCCTCCCGCCGCCCGTGGCCCTCCCTCATGACCCTCCCGGCAAACAACGTCTGCATGCCAGCTCGCCAACGGGTTCTCCGTTCCGCTCCCTTTCTCGCTTGCTGCTTCTTTCTGTGCTGTTCCTCACGCACTTTCCCTTGTTTAGGATTTCTGTTGTGATCGTTTCTGGTTCATTGATGTCTTCTCTTTCTAGACATGTGTTAGTGTGCCACAGCTGGCGTGCGAAGTTTCAGCGATGTGTGATATATCTGCATTTTTTTGCACCTTACTTAATCCTGACTTCTGCTTCCGGCACGAGCATGCTGTGCTGGTGTTTTGCTGTGCGGTGCTGTCATTCCACCACGGGACCATGGCGGCAGCACAGCTTAACCCTCGGCTGTCCGACAGGTGAAAGCTGGTAAATGACAGTCCATTTTCGGACAGGTGGCAGTTGCCTGATTGTAGTTTGACCGACCCTCGGCCACCACCACACTATCATTGCAGCCTGCCACCGGCGGTAGGCCGCTCCCTATGATCTCCCACGACAGCCGCTGCCGCTGCCGCCCCGCCCCCGCCCCCGCCCCCGCCCCTCCCGGCCGGGTCCGCCCGCTGTGTTGCTCTGTATCGCCGCCGCTGAGGCACCGGCCCAGCGTGTAGCGTGCAATGTCAGGGAGTTTGTGGTTAGTTTGTACCGCCCCTGGCCCCTGCCTGACTCGGCGATATGGTTGTCGACCAGTGTCCCAAGAGTCCATTTTGGCTTGGGTGTAACATTTATTCATATTCATTTATTCATATCAGAATCAATATCACAATTCATAATTTGGGAGTGGAAAATTATTTCCTAAAATGCAGAATGAGAGTGGGAAATTATTCACAGTTGGGTGTCATCTCCCTCCCACATCGACAAATTTTGGGACACTGTTGTCGACGGAACCCCTTCAGCCGGTCATGGTTAGGTCATGCTCGCCAGTGATGGTGGGTCATGTGGCGTGATCTCAGCTGACAGATCGCCCTCTAAGCTCTCTGCCGATGGTGATGGAGTAAATCATGGGTTGAACGTCTGAATTGAATTCCTTGAACCACTGACAAGGGCTGGATCTTTTCTTCATTCGTTCCTCTCTTAGTCAACGATCCCGAGTCTCGGTGCAGCTTTCTGAGGAAAGCCCCGACATCTGCGTAACTGCGATACGCCACTGTAGCCAAATGCGACCTTAAACTCCGTCTACCAAACGAGAACGCATAGTCTCGCATGGCCCACGCCTCGGCGTCGGTCAGGTGGGGTCGTCGGCAGGAGCACGCAGCCTTGACTGGTCTCCGTCCCGGTCAGGTGGGGTCATCGCCCCCCTCCTCGTCGTCGTCGACGGCAGCCGAGTGCCGCCACTGAGCTGTATCGATCGTCGACGTCGATAATTTGACTGGAGCGCGGCGCTGCTGGCGAGACGCCCTGCACGCTCCGCCGCTCGCTCCTTTGTCAAGCCGCGGCCGAGTCGCGCCGTACGGTGGTGCCGGGCGCAATGTGCTGGAAAGGAATCAACAGGGGCGCGTGACGGTATAAATGGCATAAATATAAATGGTATAAATCAGATACGCCGAGTGATTTGCATTGGAAAACGATGGGAATGCTGAGATTTGGCCATTGCAAAGAAGGGTGAGATAGATAGAAAGGGATGTCGTCCTTTGTAGGAAGCCTTCAAAGCATTCCTTATCGTTGAATGCCTTTCAAAGCTCCGCCTTGAAGCCTTTCTAACCACTCTGATCTCCAATAAGGCTCTCTGATCCACTTGGCAACGGTCTGAGCTGTGGCGATGCCAGATCCATCTGCGTCCAGCCCATGACGTCATGGCTGTCCTGGGTCGGTCGGCGGGTATTGATCTCAGCTGTAATCACGGAGCGGTCGGCCTGGCTCCGAGGCAGCGTGCTCGTCAGTCTCCGGCACGGCCTGACGTGCCTCCGAGGAAGTCCCGCACGGCCTGATGTGCCTCAGGGGCAGCGTGGCTCCGAGTAAGTCCCGCACGGCCTGACGTGCCTCCGAGGAAGTCCCGCACGGCCTGACGTGCCTCCGAGGAAGTCCCGCACGGCCTGACGTGGCTCCGAGTAAGTCCCGCACGGCCTGATGTGCCTCCGAGGAAGTCCCGCACGGCCTGACGTGCCTCCGAGGAAGTCCCGCACGGCCTGACGTGGCTCCGAGGAAGTCCCGCACGGCCTGATGTGCCTCAGTGCCGCCACCAGCCGCCTTTGCCGCCCGGTGGGACAGGCAGCTCTGCTCCTCAGTGCCTTCCAGTCCTGTGACTGCGATGTTCAGGCTACCATTGACCCTCTGCGCAACAGCAGCAGAAGCAGAGTCATTAACGAAGTGGCGATGACCCCACCAGAGACGCTACCGCTACCTCTGACAGTGCAACAATCAACATCAAACAAGGTCTCTCTTATCTACAGAAGATCCCTTTTAGCATAGTATACGACCCCCACTCGTGACTGCGCTGAACTAGCGTAGACGTGGAAGGGCGCTTGATAGCCTGAACGCGCTGAAGCGCTCCTCCCAAAAAACTCCAGCCACTCACCCTCTGACAAATGAACCGGCTGGAAATGCCGCGATGGCTCTGCGTAGCGTTCAGCAAATGGCTTTTCGCCAGATGTCTGCCCCAGACGACAGAATGATCCACTCTGAAGGAGCTCAGCACCGTCATTTGTCAAGGAGGTCAAAGGCCGCAGATGTGTAGTAACAAAGCGTGAAATGAACGCTGAACAGAGGACACCGAACTGACTGAACTGGGCTGACGTGTGGGGGCGTCATCAAAAAGTTGGAGTGTGTGTGGGGGAAGGGGAGGGGGAGCAGCCAGATGGCTGCTCCGCCCCCTCCCTCCCATAGGGCTAAGGGTAAAGGGAATGTTTCACCTCTCTTAAAGTAGTCAAATATACGACCGTTGTTGTACAAAATATGAAGCAAGTGCTGCTGAAAACGATGGTGATATTTGTTTTTCGAAAAATCACTTAACTTTTTGAATATTAAGATTTGTAAATTTTGGATAATGACGTAATTATTGAGCTATATAGAGCTATAGAGCATAGGCACCATCTTGTTAGACAAATCTGGCGACTTGAATGCAAACAAGTCTTTTGTTATTAATTATTTGGATGGCTGGCATGATGGGCATTATTGTCAAAATTTGTGTATAAATGATCAATAAATGACCAGACCTGATGATAACAGTGATGTTGAAAGCTTGTCTATTTTAAATAAATCTTTTTGACTCTAAAATATATTTGGCAATGTTATTGATCATTTTAACACAATTTTTGGACAAGTCTTTTGTTTCTCGTACTCGCAGCACGGTTTCCCGGCAAGTTCGATAAATTCAACGTTTTTTCTCCCAGCGCCAACAATCTTGAGGTGACCAATTCGCCCAATCGGCGGGGCGACTTACATAGACCTCTTTTGCAATTCAAATTCAAATGCTCAAAAATGGTTAAGTTTTTGGGAAAATTGGTTGTTTACATTTATGTTTTTCAAGAACGGCCAAAAGGTAAGGCCTATAATCAGTTCAAAACCATACAAATGTGAAAACATTGCCTTTAAAGATCATGGTAATTCGGGGGGGTGGCCTATCCTCCCGGTGGCGACACCTCTGCTGGGTAGTTCATGATCATATTCACGACCTTATTCATATTCGCCACCTGTTTTTATAATTTTCACATCGCGGTTTCAGCTAACCGTTCGTTATCACGGGAAACTGAATGTTTTCAAGCATGCCTCAACTCTCGTTACTATTTCCACAGCCCACTTGCTGTAAAGTAAGTGATCTCAGCTCTCACATTGGAGGACTCCTTACGAGGATGAGTTAGGAGACTGCTGTGTGGGTGGCGTGGAGGAGTAAGGGGCTCTTATGGGGTGAGTTCGGAGGTTGTTGTGAGGGTGAGCTGGGAGACTGCTGTGGGCCTGGTGTGGGTGGCGTGGGGGAGTAAGTGGCTCTTATGGGGTGAGTTCGGAGGCTGCTGTGAGGGTGACGCTGGGAGACTGCTGTGGCCTGGTGTGGGTGGGTGGGGGAGTAGGGGCCTTTATGGGGGTGAGGCTTCGAGGCTTGCTGTGAGGGTGAGCTGCGGACGACGCTGTGGGCCCTGGTGTGGCTGGCGTGGGGACGTACGGGCTCTTATGGGGTGAGGCTTCGGAGGCTGCTGTGAGGGTGAGCTGAGACTGCTGTGGGCCTGGTGTGGGTGGCGTGGGGGAAGTAAGGGGCTCTTATGGGGGTGAGGCTTCGGAGGCTGCCTGTTGAGGTGAGCTGGAGAACTGCGTGGGCCTGGGTGTGGGTGGCGTGGGGAGATAGGGCTCTTATGGGGTGAGGCTTTCGAGACTGCTGTGAGGGTGAGCTGGGAGACTGCTGTGGCCTGGGATGGTGGCGTGGGGGAGTAAGTGGCTCTTATGGGGGTAGTTCGGAGGTTGTTCGTGAGGGTGAGCTGAGAACTGCTGTTTGGCCTGGGTGGGTTAGGAGACTGCTGTGGGCCTGGGTGGGTTAGGAGACTGCCTTGTGGGCCTGGGTGGGTTACGGAGACTGCTGTGGCCTGGGTGGGTTAGGAGACTGCTGTGGGCCTGGTGTGGGTGGCGTGGTGGAGTAAGGGGCTCTTTATGGGGTGAGGCTTTCGGAGGCTCGCTGTGAGGGTGAATGCTGGGAGAACTGCTGTGGGCCTGTGTGGTGCGTGGGAGTAACTGGCTCTATGGGGGTGAGCTTCGGAAGCTGCTGTGGGACGTGAGCTGGAGAACTGCTGTTGGCCTGGTGCATCGGTGGCGTGGGGAGTAAGGGGCTCTTAATGGGGTGAGGCTTCGGGAGCTGCTGTGAGGGTGGAGCTGGGAGACTGCTTGTGGGCCTGGGGTTGGGTGTCGTGGGGGAGTAAAGTGCTCTTATGGGGTGAGTTCGGAGGTTGTTGTGGAGGGTGAGCTGGGAGACCTGCTGTTGGGCCTGGGTGGGTTTAGAAACTGTTGTTCTGTGGCCCTGGGTGGGTTAGGAGACTGCTGTGGGCCTGGGGTGGGTTAGGAGACTGCTGTGGGCCTGGGGTGGGTTAGGAGACTGCTGTGGGCCTGGGGTGGGTTAGGAGACTTAGGAGACTTGTGCGCCTTGAGGCAGACGTCAGGGGTGGCGTCGAGTTGCTATCGGTCCGGGACAGCAGGGAGGCGGAGAACTGTAGAGTGGGAGGTGGTTGAACTGGGAGGAGGGTGCTGGCAGGGCGGTTCAGCTGGTCGGACCCCTGCGGCGCCTCGCCGCTCGCGTGGCGGTGAATCGCCGCCGGTACACGCCGCCGGCCAGCAGAGGCGACGAAGCGTGACGGGCGGTGGCGTGTGCATGTCGGCCGCAATATCACATCGTCACGATCTGCCGGCCGTCACGGAACTCTGGACGCGCGGCGGCTGATGTGCCGCCCCCGCCCGTGTGATGTGCCGCCCCCGCCCCCGCCGCCGCCACTGGAACCAGCGACGAACGCCGCTGCCGCCGCCCACTGCCCAGGCGCCCCTGCCGCGCCGCCCCCACCCCCGCCGCGCCGCCCCCGGCTTCTGTCTCGTCGCCGCCGTCAAACTTCATCACCGTGGCACGGATACTAGGATAGTCGTGGGTATCCAGTGGACCACGTCTGTTCGTCTCTCAGGATTATCACTCAGCCGTTGATATCCAACTCCACGGATATGTCCACGGCTACACTACAATCCATGTCTGTGCTCGTCTATTAGCCTGGTTGGGTCGACAGGCTGCGTCGCACACGGCCGTCGCTGCCGCTGCCGGCTGCCGGCTCCACCAGCGCAGTGAACCACCACCAGCCGGACGGTGCACACTGGCTCAGCGGTGACAAAAGGTGCCATGACGCCGGCCGCTACCGACTGTGCCGGCTCCACCAGCGCAGTGAAGAGCCGGACGGTGCACACTGGCTCAGCGGTGACAAAAGGTGTCATGATGCCGGCCGCTACCGACTGCCGCTGCCGGCTGCCGGCTCCACCAGCGCAGTGAAGAGCCGGACGGTGCACACTGGCTCAGGTCATGGTTCCTCACGTCACTGGTGGATGACGGATCCAAGGGGAGGGGATATGGGGTCATGGTTCCTCAAAATGCCTGAAATCGACTGAAATTGGACACTTCCTGGTTTAGGAGGTAATATAAGTAACTTGTACTTGACAATTTTTTTTTTATTGGCTGGCAATGCTTAGGGAAGCGAAATATGATCAGTTTTTAGACTTGTACAATACTTCTTGAGATATGCCTCCTCCTTTAAACCAGCTTTTTACCGTCATGTATCCGCCCTTACCGGCCGTTGTAAGTCACGTCGGTACCGAGTGCGAGCATAAACCAGAACGTCCAATTTGACCGCTTCAGCATCAAAGTTGGCTGCCTCGCTCCTTCTCAGTTCAGCACCAGTCCATCCGCATATGTTGCATTGTCCAGCCACGTCTCAGAACAGCACGACCCGGCTAATCACACAGACTCGCCAATGAGCCTTCCTCTCCCAGGGACGTAGTCTAGGCACGTCATGCCAAGTGTGTGTTTGGGGGAGGGGAGGGAGTGCAGTGAAACTTCGGTATTGTTTTGTGAGAAACCCAGTTACTATGAGCATTTTCTTGGCCGATTTAAACTCCTCTTGTCTTGGTCTACTTTTTGTTGCATCAAATTTGTATCAGCTACCAAAATGCAATATTTAAGTAAGATCCCCACCGTAAAGTGAGGGTTTATGGTCTCCATGCCTTCCCCTGTTCATTCGCCTATGCTGCTTCCCTCCTATCTAGTATCTCACCTCCAGAGGTGTCACCAGCTATGTCCCGGTCCCTGGGTGGCCGTCGGTGGCGCCACGGAGCTGTCAAGGCCGCGCTGACGGTCCTCCTGTCAGCGCCGCCGCCGGTGTCCGCTGCCGTGGTGCCTCGGGGCGCCTTTAACGACCTCGGGGCGCACTTAACGACCGGACACCGGACACGGCGCGCACTTTATGAGAGGCCTGGCGTTGTGTGCGACACGCAGCGCCGCTGACCCTGGCGCCGCCTCGTCTCTCCGTCTAGACTCCGACGCCGCTGACCGGCGTAGCTCGGCCCTGGCGGCGACCGGCGACGGGCCCTGGCGGAGGGGGCAGTGGCCGAGCCCAGCCGAGTGGACTGGTGTGGTGGGGGGCCGATACAGGACCATGAGTTGCGCGTGCAATGTTCGGATTGTTTATCTTCACAGAGGGCTGTGTATTGATTGGTTCGTTGTGGTTGATGGGTGTATTGGCTACCGGGTGTGGTAGATGAGTCGCCGATGAGTCGCCCCTGGTCTGGATTAGTGTGTGATAAGTGGTGGGAGCGGGAGGCGAACGGCTTTGACTGAGCTATCCACCTTGTATGTGGAGTGTTGTGCTGTGGTTACCCTCCCAACTTCAAACCATTGACACTGATGACGTCATGCGTCCTTCATTGAAGAAGGGGATGGGTGCATTTCTCATTAGCATGAAGTATGAACTATGTTGGGCGGATAATAAATGTTCTATCGACCCTCTAGCTATCAGCCACCCCACAGGCAAGCCGTAAAGGAAACAGCCGTGATGTCACGCCACTTCTCTGCAGACTTGGAACGTGTTAGGCGCGCCAAACGGTGGTGTGGGAGCTGTGAGATGGCAGCTCGGTCGCCTTGCCACAACCCTCTGACCGTCTGCCAGACGAGCATGGTCTGTCAGTTCCCTTGCACCGCCCCCACTGCCAGGCGAGCCATGGTCTGCTCCAGTTCCCTCTGTCCGCCCCACTGCCAGGCGAGCCATGGTCTTGTCAGTTTCCTCTGACGCGCCCCACTGCCATCCTCTGACGCCACTGCCAATCCTCTTGACCGCCCCACTGCGACCGCTCTGACCGCCCCCACTTGCCCCCTCTGCGCCCCACTGCCACCTCTGCGCCCACTGCCCCTCTCTGACGCCCCACTGCCATCCTCTGACCGCCCCAACCTGCACCCTCTGACCGCCCCACTGCCATCCTCTGGACCGCCCCCCACTGCCAGGCGAGCCATGGTCTGTCAGTTCCCTCTGACCGCCCCCACTGCCAGGCGAGCCATGGTCTGTCAGTTCTCGTCATCCGCCCCAGCCGTTTGAACCCATCTAGCAGGGTGGCGGCGATCAGAAATGGTAAATTTTTACGCGCGCGGAATTCGAGCATACACAATTGTGTGTGTGTTGAAGCCACCTGCCGGAGAGTCGCCTGTCGAGCGGTGTTCGCTCGCGGCGCGGGCCGGCCCTGACCAGCCGTGGGTAGGTAACCGTGCCGGCGTGAAATGGGTCGTGAGTGGCGTCGTGACGTCGGCTGGCCGTACCGCTGCTGCCGAGCGACTCGGAACAGGTAACGGACCGCGTGATCACGGCGGCGGCGCGGCTGCTCGCTGCGGCTCCGATGTGCACAGGCGGACACTGAGGAAGGCGCGCCGGCGACAGAATAGACCCGCCACAGCGCGGCGGTGACAGCCCGCCTCAGTGCTGTGTAGGAGCAGAAGAGGAGGAGGGTAACAGCGTTGAGTAAGAGCGGCGAGCCTACTCGGATGGTTGGAGCAGTAGAGGAGGAGGGTAACAGCGTAGAGTTGGAGCGGCGAGCCTACTCGGATGGACGAACCTTTTGATTTATGGTATGGAGTCCGTCTGTCGTATTGGTACCGCTTGTTCAGTTGTTTTTATATCGCCATCCAGTTCTAGAGCACAGTCCTGGTGCTCGATGATATTGCTACAGCTGCGCTATCGACCGCATTATCGGCGGTTTGGTCACCCAGATGGTGACTGTTTGCGCTGGATGCCTCAGCGATGCCACTGCGACGCCTGCATCTTCAGCCTCCGTGTCGAGCCTGCGCCTCGCCAACGGTCCATGTCAATCACCTGCGGCGGCCGCCGCTGACTGACGCATTGCACCACTGACGAGCACGTGTCAGCTGCACTGTGACGTGTGCAGCGCAGTGGCGGTCCGCTCCCCGCGACACTGAGCTGTGGCAAACAGCGCCGCCGCTCGCGACACCCGCGCTCCGCCAGCCAAGACTGTGTCCGTCCCAGCGCGTCAGCGAGGTACGCGGTACGAGGTACGAGGTACGCGGTACTGCCGGTCTGCTCGGCGGTGCGACGCGGCACCGCTGGCGGCGTGGCGTGGCGTGGCGTGGGGTGGGGCGCACTGAATGGTGTGCTGCAGTGAGTTGTGCCTCTTCATGATGGTGTCGTCATGACGCCAGCGCAACGCTGCCGTCACGTTCTGTGGTCCGACCGTGCCCCGACTAGCTGATGGCGCGTAGATATCCTGGCGAGATTGCCGCAGATGCTCGCTCACGACCGTGGTGGGGCGATGCAGCGTCTTTGATAGCGGGGATTTGCATATTCACGTGCATGCCGGGCGACGGCGTAGCCGCCAGGAAGGAATGCGGCATGACCGGCCGCGTCCATCCGGGGTTGTTATATACAAACATAAACAATCTGCGATTAATGCAGACGTGTTGACGTCATGTAACGCGTGGTGAACGTTGGATGTGGTATTTGTCCAGCTGCTGGTATGCTATTTCTGATTTCATATTTGGATTCTGGGGTAGGCACGATGTTGTGACTTGTGGAGACTCTCGTCTTCACAATACGCAATACGTATGCAACTCGCTGGAATAGTCTCGTTGCCCTTTTATGTCGAGTGTGAATTGTGATAATGGCAGTTCACAATGAAACACATAAAGTGACACATATGAGTGTGTTTGTATTAGTGTTTGTTGATGTCTTGGCCAGTTTGTATGCTGGGCTCGTGCATCTTTATTTTGGCCGTCTCTGGCTGGAATACTAACTGCTTTCCTTTCCTGGTAGGCTAGTTTCGCCACTGGACTGCAAGGCATGGGCGTCGCCACCACTAGGGACACTAAGGACATTGTCCCCAGTAATTTGCATCCATCCCTAATACAGTCCCACGTTGAAGTACACGTGTACTTGGATTCGTCCCTAGTAATTTCAAATGGTCAATGGCCGGTGGTGGTGACGCCATTGCTGCAAGGCCGGCGTGGGCGGGAAATGTTTACCGACAGATGGACCGCGTCATGCTGGCTGCTCCGTCATAGTCACGGCTAGCGACCACCGTGGAAGACGTCGTCTCTTCCTTCTCGCCATTCCGCTGCTCGTATTGTCAGCTAAACTTGGCGCAGTCAGCTGCGAATTTCTCGCGGTCCGTTTCGACATCAACCCACTGAGAAGCTCGACAGGTCTGGCCTCGGGCTATGGCCCTTCGTGACGTGACACTTTGGGTTGTGGAGCCACAGGAACTCCTTGAGCGTGCCTCGGGACGGCACGGAGCGACGCTCGCACGCCGCTCACGCCAAATTCGCACCAATTAATCACTCTTAAGTGCCTCTTTTCAGGGTGATCAGCGCCTGAATGAAACATTAAAATTGGATCGCCGCGGCAATGGGAGTCGTTTTTTTAGGCGGAGTTTTAGCTAGCTGCGCACGCTGTAGCTGGTGACTGGAAACGTTGTGTGGACGCTGTTGGACACCAGTGACGCGAGTGACGCGGTCTTCTGTCCCGCGTCTCCGTAAGTTTGCTGAGCGGCGTTCGCACGGTCGAGAGAGCCTTTCTAGCCAACACTCCATCCGCTTTGGCTAATTGCCTGCCGCGCCAGACCGAACGGCATGACTCAGCCAGCTGTGAGCGGAGACTCCGAGCGGCAGCGGCAGCTAGCTGCGAGCCGGCGCCAAGTCTTGGGCGCTTAGTCACGTCGGTCACACGCAGATGTCACTGCTGTCACTGTTAGTTACGCGCGTCGCAGGCAGATGTCACCGCTGCGCTTCTTAGTCACATCGGTCACACAGAGGTGTCACCGCTGTCGCTCTTAGTTACGTCAAGTGCTAAGAGATGTCGCCGCCTCAGGTCTTAGTCACAAAGGTCTTAGTTCTGAGAAGATACCGCAGCGGTCGGAGGCTTCCGGGATGACGTTGCCGATGAACGACATCATTCAGAGTTAACTTGTTTAGTCATCGCGGCCGACGATAGATGTCACTGCTGTTGTGATGACCGCGCCGCACGCAACACCGTTTCTTCTGTCGCCAGGGGTGGTGCAGCTGATACTGCGTTGATAGAAGTGTTGTGTGGAGCACTGTTCCGGACTCATCGGCGACACGATCGTCTGTTACGACATGCACGGACTCATCGGCGACACGATCGTCTGTTACGACATGCACTTGAACAGTAGTGGAAAAACAACACCAATGGGCGCCGGATAACCGTAGTGGTTCGGCGCCCTCAAACCCGAAAACAACAACTACAAAAAAATCATGCGCGAAGTAATGAACTTATGTTTTTTTTCTTCAAATGTTTGAAAACAATATTTCTTGTGAACCCACTGGTATTGAGGGTCAGAGGAAAATTGTGGACTGTGCAGGTGCGCAGGAGTGGTTGAACTTGTCATTGGGCCGGTCGATATATACTGACGGCTGTCGTGCCTGCCTGCCTGCCTGCCTGCCTGCCTGCCTGCCTGCTGCCTGCCTGCCTGCCTGCCTGCCTGCCTGCCCTGCCTGCCTTGCCTGCCCTGCCTGCCCTGCCTGCCCTGCCTGCCCTGCCTGCCCTGCCTGCCTGCCTGCCTGCCTCCTGCCTGCCTGCTGCCTGCCTGCTGCTGCCTGCCTGCCTGCCTGCCTGCCTGCCTGCCTGCCTGCCTGCCTGCCTGCCTGCCTGCTGGGTGGGTTACCGCGGCGTCCTCCGACACGCGTTACAACACTGCGTGACTGCGTGAGTGCTGCCCGTGGCCGGCACGGCGCAGATGACAGGGATGGCGGCGGTCCGCCGGCCGACCGGGCGGGCTCCGCGACCCCGCCGCCGCCGACCCGCGCCAGCCGGGTGTCACCTCCGCTGATCCCAACCGACCCACGACCTGGCGCTGACCCAACCGACCCACGACCTGGCGCTGACCCGGTGCTGACCTGCCGCTGACCTGCCGCTGACCTGCCGCTGACCTGCCGCTGACCTGCCGCTGACCTGGCGTCCATTGAACGTCGGCCGGTGACCTGCCGCGTCACGGCGTCGAACGGCCGCCTCCACCTCTGCCATCACTTCCGACTGGACTTTCTTTGTGACGACATTTCGGCACTTATGACGCTTCACGGCATCACAGCTGGGTTTGTTTGTAAACGTACATCGCCGTGCGTGCCTGCGTGTGCGTATTGCGTGTGCGTGTGCGCCGCTAGTGCCGCGTGTGCGCCACTATCGCTGCGGGCGCCGCGCCGGGTCGCGCGCGCCACCGTGTCAGTTGCGGCGGCTGCGCTGGTTTCTCTCCACAGAGCAGAGCTGTTGCTGGCGCTCTTGACTGAGACAACGAGCGTTTCACTGACCGGGTCGGTTTCTCCTCTGTTGTCGCCGCCTTCTGTCGGAGAGGAGGTATTGTGCCGACATGGCATTCACAACAAAACGACCCTCCGCTCTCCTGTTTAGGGGAGGGAAGAGCACACACTATTTTGGGAACACTTTAATTCAGGGATGGAGAAAAGTTTACATAATACATTTCAATTGACAGCTTTTTTTTTGTATCTGATGCCTACTATTAATACCAATGGTATACGACACGTGCTGGCTTGGTTAGGCTCCATCAAATAGTATTGGTGTTTTTATGACTTCATTTGAATGACTTCATCAAACCTTACAGCCCATTATTGTCACGCTTAGATCACTGTTGCGGTGTTGCCTATGCATTTCCCTTCTGCACTTTCGACCGACATTGGACTTGATAGAGTCCCACAGCCACTGCGTGCGCGGCCAGTCAGCTCGTGTCGGCGCCTGAGGCCGCCGCCGCCGCCGCCGAGCTTTTCGATCTCTCCGTTTCACTCCTTTGTATCGTGCAGCGATAAGTGGACGGACATAATGACGGCACAAGGTAGGCTACGGTCAGCGCACCTCGCTACCCACGGCTGGCCAGGGCTGGAAAACGGCGGGTCTGACTACCTGTGTACAGTTACAATGGCTATACTGTCCCTCATCACCGTCACTCGCTACCCTGCTCTGACCATGACTAGAGTAGAGGAGGATGACTGGCCGTCTCTCACCGTCCCTCACCATCCCTCATTGTCCCTCACCGTCCCTCACCGTCCCTCACCGTCCCTCACCGTCCCTCACCGGCCCTAACCGACCCTCTTTGTCCCTTGCCATCCTCACTGTCCCTCACCGTCCCTCTGCGATATTCTCACTGTCCTTGCTGTCTCTCCCGTCATTAACCGTCGCCTCACCGTCCCTCGCCGTCCTGCTAACCGGTTCCCTCGCCGTTCCTCCCGGTCCCTCGCGCGTCCCTCACCGTCCCTCACCGTCCCTCACCGCCCTACCGTCCCTCACCTCCCTCGCCGTCTCCCCACTCACCGCCCTCACTGTCCCTCACCGTCCTCTCACCCTCCCTCACACGTCCCTCGCCGTCCCTGCCGTCCCTCGCCGTCCTTCGCCGTCCCTACCGTCCCTTCCCGTCCGCTCACCGTCCCCTCACCGTCCCTCACCGTCCCTCGCCGTTCCCTGCCTCCCTCGCCGTCCCTCGCCGCCCTCGCGTCCCTCGCCGTCTGCCGTCCCCGTCTGCGCCATGGCCAGCGTGTAAGCTCCGCCTCCCGCAGCCACTGCCAGTCTACTTATACTGTGGTCCCTGTCAATTGCTTGGCTGATAGTGTTTTACAGTCATTTTACTACGCCGTAGGAACAACGGCGGTCCTCGATATAGACAACCAACTGCATATTGCATTGATGGCTGTTCCGCGCTCACAGTACGCTATGACCTTTCTGCAAGCCACACTGAGGATCTCAGACTCGCATGACGTCGTCGTTGTTGACTCATGGCTCGGTGTTGCCGGGCTCTAAGGCTACCCACATCGTCTTGTGTAGGAGCTCGCTCCGTCTGTTAGTTCGATGGCCTCGTGGCCACGTTGTCGGTGGTGTCCGCAATTTCGGCATTTTCGGCAATCTCCACTGTATCGGCGGTAAAGACGGTGCCGGCAGCATAAGCTGTGTCGGCTGTGTCGGCTGTGTCAGCTGTGTCAGCCGTGTCGCCTGTGTCGGCTGTGTCGGCTGTGTGTTCGTGTGCGCTGTTCTGGCTGGTTGTCGCCTGTGTCAGCCGTGTCGTCTGTGTCGTCTGTGTCGTCTGTGTCTCTGGTCGTCTGTCGCTGTGTCAGTTCGGTATAGTGGTCAGCACACGTATCGGCAATCATGTCACGGCAGGTCACAGCCTGACGGCAGTGTCACAGCCGTGACGGCAGTGTCACAGGCCAGTGACGGGCAGTGTCAAGCCGTGACGGCGCGTGCACAGCCCCGTGTCAGCATGTTCACAAGCCGTGACGGCAGTGTACAGCCGTGACGGCGTGTCACAGCGTGACGGCAGTGTCACAGCCGTACGGCAGTGGCACAGCCCCGTGATGCCTAGTGTCACAGCCGTGTCGGCAGTGTCACAGCGTGACGGCAGTGTCACAGCCGTGACGGCGTGTCAAGCCGGTCGCAGTTGTCACAGCCGTGACGCAGTGTCACGCCGTGACGGCAGTTGTCACAGCGTGACTGCGTGTCACAGCCTGACGGCGCTGTCACAGCCGTGACGGCGTTGTCGACAGCCGTTCGCAGTGTCACAGCCCGTCGAGGCTGTGTCACAAGCCGTGACGGCGTTCACAGCCGTGACGGGCGCTGTCAACAGCCGTGACGGCACGTGTCACAAGCCCGTACGGCCAGTTGTCACAGCTACGTGCGGATGGCAGGTCACAGGCCTGTCGCAGTTGCACAGCCGTGACGCCAGTGTCACACGCCGTGACCGGGACGTGTCACAGCCGTGACGGCAGTGTCACAGCCGTGTCGGCAGTTTCACAGCCGTGATGGCGTGTCACAGCCGTGAAGGCAGTGTCACAGCCGTGAAGGCAGTGTCACAGCCGTGATGGCGTGTCACAGCCGTGAAGGCAGTGTCACAGCCGTGACGGCGTGTCACAGCCGACGGTCGTGTCACAGCCGTGACGGCCAACGTGTCAACAGCCGTGACGGCGTGTCACAGCGTCCGGCAGTTGTCAAGCCGTGACGGCGTGGTCACAGCCGTGACGGCAGTTCACAGCAACGTGACGCAGTGTCACAGCGTCGATGCACAGTGTCACAGCCGTTGTCTGGCAGTGTCACAGTCAAAAAAAATGTCGTGACGGCGTGTCACAGCCGGTCGGCGGGGGGGAGTGGAGGGGACCAGTGTTACACAGCCGTGACGCAGATTTGTACAGCCGTTGACGGTGTTCACAGGCCGTGACGCAAATGTCACAGCCGTGACGGCCCGTGTACGCCGTGACGGCACGTCTTCACAGCCTTCCGGCAGTCGTCACAGCCGTGACCGGCAGTGATCACAGCCGTGACGGCGTGTCACCAGCCGTGGACGGCGTGTCACCAGCCGTGTCCTGCAGTTCACAAGCCGTGACGGCAGTGCACAAGCCGTGACGGCGTGTACAGCCGCTGACGCAGTGTCACAGCCGTGCGGCCGTGTCACAGCCGGTCGCAGTTCACAGCCGACGGCAGTCTCACAGCCTCCGTGACGGGTCTCACAGCGCGCTCGCCGGCGAGTTCACAGCGCGTGACGGCGGTGTCACAGCCGTGACCGGCAGTGCACAGCCGTCCGACGGCCCCGCCGATGGTCGGCTGTATCGGCGGTGTCTCGCAGCGCGCCATGCCGCTCTTCACCGTCAGGCTGTGTGGGAGTCCAGCGGGGCGCCTCCTACATTGGGATGAGCCTCCCCAGGCCACGGCGGGTGGCGCCCGGGTGTGGCCTCACATGCCACTGACACCGGTACACAGGTGTGGCCTCACATGCCACTGACATTGGTACACGACTCTGCCCAGCCCGTTATCCTGTCCAACACCGAAGGACTGACGGACTGATGGACCGACGGGCTGGCAGACTGAATGACTGACGAACTAATAGACTGACGGACGGCGCACCGATTGACGGCGGATGGCGACTGGAGGACTGAGAGACTTCTAGACTGTCGGACTAATGGACTGATTGAGTAACGGACTGATTGAGTAACGGACTGGCAGACTGGAAGACTGACAGACTGACAGACTGACAGACTGACAGACTGACAGACTGACAGACTGACAGACTGACAGACTGACAGACCGTCAGACCGTCAGACTGACAGACTGGGGCACAGACTGACTGTCAGACCGTCAGACTGACTGGCGGGAAGGCCAGGTCTGTCTGAGATAACCTCTCACGTGAGCAGCGCGGCACGTCACGACTCTCGGAGAGATTATGCGGGAAGTTGTACAGCGGGCTCGCTCATTAGCGTACAGCTGGAATATTATTAGTGTCAAGTGCGTCCGTTTTTACGAGCCGCGAATGTCCCGCTAAGTGGCGGCGTCAAAGGTCAGCTATCGGATGGTGTCATAACCGCGACATCATTCACTGACGCGCTAGCGAGAGTCGACTCGTTTCATCGACGTTTATATGCGATTTCACTGGCGCACCGGCTCGTCTCGGGTGGTCTCAGTTATCGGTTTACACGATGTGCTAGGTGAGGGGTCGGGAACGGAGTTGAAGCAGTTCGAAGGGTGGTTGTGGCAGAAATGTTCTGACAGGTAGGCGGGCAGAAAAGTGGCCGTTCTCTCTCCCTGACGTAAGTGTTTCTGTTTCGTGTTTTTGCCGCCTCGCTGCGCCGCTCGGAACGCTGTCAGTGCCGGTCCAGTGACGGCGGTTTCCATGTCGTGTCAGTTGTGTCTGGCTGTCAGTTTTGTCCGACTGTCAGTTATGTCCGGCTGTCACTGTCATACTGTCAGGTGTCATACATTCACCTGTCAGCTGTCCCGCTGCCTAGTTAACCGCCTGTCCGCCTGTCCGCCTGTCCGCCTGTCCGCCTGTCCGCCTGTCCGCCTAGTCGGTACGGACACGCAAGTTGCTCTCACACCACACGAGTTCAAAAGTTGCGCTATTTGTTAATACTATTTTCGTCAACCTTTTCGTTATTCATCATGCGTCATGCCGTTGATTTCCGACCGAACGGCGGCGGTCAATATACTAAAGATACATCGTCCGGAGCAACACCGAGTCACGGGGTGAGGTCAGGTCACTGTGGGCGGGGTCAGGCCACTGGGTGGCGTCTGGCCACGGGGTGAGGTCAGGTCACTGTGGGCGGGGTCAGGCCACTGGGTGCTGGCGTCTGGCCACGGGGCGGGGTAAGGTCATTAGATGGGGTCAGGTCACGGGGCACAACTGGTGTCACGGAGCGTGGTCAGGTCACGGCGGCTCGCTATACCCCGTCTCACGATCTCCACAGACCTGCAGAGTGGAGCGGCCCGGAGCTGTGTCGTTAGCGGGCATCCTGTATCATCCTCTGACACTGCCATCCACCTGGGCCAGCCGGTGGCTAATTACCGGCCATGATGGCTGGGCCGCGGGTGATCAGCTTCAGGCGGGCAGCCGTAACACGGGAACACGGCCGGCAAAACAATGTTTACGCCGGCGATCGGTCATTCTAGGTTGGAGTAAACACCTCTTTTGGTGGGGCGTCTGCTCTAACTGCGGGGTTTGTGGTCTGAGCCGGCCATGGGTGGGTACCTGTTCAGGTGGTGCGGCGATTGCCTCATCAATTCTGTGTTTACCTCATCATTTTTTGCTTGGTTTTGATGTTGTTCCGACGTTATCAGAAGCATCCAGTCTGCACCTGCAAAACCACCAATGTGACACGTCTCTTCCATTGTATTTTTTAGACCGGCTAAATCCCCAGGAGTATACTAAAGTAAATATACTCCAAGAGCAAATATACAGAAGTAGCTCCAGAAGAATATTTGATGGTCAGTGTCCCCATCAAATATACTTCTGACTTATCTTCAAATGGCAGTTCTCTTCTATCATATTATCTCTTCTATTTTGTCTTTCTTTGCTGCTCAGCTGCTGTATGCGATATCGTCTACCTTCATATCTATTCGCTGGCAGAAGTGAACACCACTTTGTAATATTTAAATCCTTCAGAACATCAATGTTTTGTTTTTTTTCTACCCAGCAAAACATTGATAACGTCCGATAGTATGTCCTTTCTTCCGTTCTGCTGGCGTAGTCCGGACTGTGACCGTCGAGACTGTGACTGGACTGACTGTGACTGTGACCATAGTCCGGACTGTGACCGTCGAGACTGTGACTGTGGACTGACTTTGGACTGTGACCGTCGAGTGTCCGACGGTCGCCGGATCCTTATTACTGATCCCTCTCACTGATAGTGTGCCTTTCTAGCGAGCGGCGCGCGTCTGGTCTGTTGTTAGAGGTGAAAAGGTGCCACCTTGGCGCATTATTACGCAGCGCTGGAAACTCCACCTTAATAATTGCTGTCGGCTCGTTGGGTGAAAATCTTCTCTGGAGACTTTTGTTCACTGTATTCATGTTTAGAGAATAATACACAATGTATCGTGAAAGCCTCACGATTTCCCTGTCCTCCAGCTGAACGTCTCATAGTGAGCTACCGCCGCCGCGGCCCGCTGATTACGATGACGGTCACATTGAGTCCCTGTCCGCCGTGCCGCTTCATAGTGACTTCCTTGTGAGCCACGGCCGGAGGAACTGACATCAGAGTCTGCCACGGCACCGCGCCGGAGGAACTGATATCAGAGCCTGCCACGGCACCGCGCCGGAGGAACTGACATCAGA
>VOPJ01000623.1:0-22948 GCA_014673585.1 Semibalanus balanoides
GTTTCAAAGCGCCTTGACGAGAGGAACACGATAGTGGTAAAATAATGTATGTGTCATTTTTAGATAAAGTGATATTCAGGAAAACATATTTTACCAAAAAACTGCATTTTTGACATTTGATGACTTCTGGAGCCTAAACTATTGATCTGAGCTCAAATTTGAGGACCTGGGTGCGAATGCAAATTTAAATAGCTATCTAATGCTTCTTTACTTGTTTACTCATAGCTATAATAGTTTCCGAGATATTTGGGGATATCTGGAGCTATGTCCTAAATCTGGAAAATTTTACCTCTTGAATGACCTCATGGTGACTCTATATGACCTGATAAATTTTCAACGAAATAGTTTCCGAATCCCTTTTGACGAGCTCTCGAACGGTATTTTGGTTTATGTCTAGGTCCAAGGAGCCCAGTTAGAAGGGGGGGGTGTCGAAACATCCCCCCCGGCCCGAGGAAGGTGGCGCCGAGCACCGGCCCGGCGCGGGTTAAAGGATGTGTAATAACCTATTAGTTCAGTTAAGTAACTAAATAATTAAGTTTGGAACACTACAAACGTGGAATATTGACCAGTACGACCAGAATTAAAATGTGTCACCTTTGTTTGCATTTCCAATACTGAATGTGAAAAGCTCTGATATTTTCAACATGTTACTGTGTAACATATTTTGTTTAGTCCTGCAATGGATGTGTTTGCTTAGCTGTTCTGTTCTTATCTTGTCGCTGATGTTTTTCAATAGGTAGGTAATGATTTGTTATTGTGAAGAATGACAGCTTTCATTTGTGATTCCTTGTTCACCCATTAACGCCCACACTAATTTATACCAAACAAAAATGTGTATTTTTTGCAATCATCACCGTGAAAGACAAACTAAGATATTCTGGAAGTTTGATGTCTTCAACTCCTTTGAATCTTGAGATATGACTAGGGACAAAAACGACCCGCTGGGCATCCGGGACACCGCGCCAGCCGCCGGGCCACCCGCCGCGGTTAATGTATATCTGCCCGCTGTGGCAGGATCCGTTGGCTCATCATCGATGCTCTCACCGACATGAGCTTCAATGGTACCGGGCATATCAGTGACCATGGCAACGTAGGTGAAGTGTCATCGATGTCGTCCTCGTCGCTAAGGTCGTTTTGTGGTGGGTTGTTTACCATATTCACACACGTCCCCACCCGCACGGCAGGCTGCGCACACGCACGTCTGGCGCCAAGCGGGTTATTTTTGTCCCCTCTATGTTTGGTGTCACGTAGAGAGAAGCTGTTTCGGTCAAATCAAAATGTTTTTGGGTGAACATACTCTGGATGATTTAACTTGATATGCATAAGCTACATCTTGCCCAGTTCTCAACACGTGGCTGCCAGTAACTATATGTATCTCGATCATATCGGTAGTGCAAAACTTCGCTAATTTAAATTTTGCCAATTTGGTCTGACATTCCGATAATTTATCCCTGACTACGGGAGACTTACAAGACCCTGCACGGCACAACAATACCTTCGCGGTCACTATCAGTTCAAACACGATGTGTCCACATGCTGTCAAAGTCAGGGGACAAAAACGACCCGCTGGGCGGAAATGGGTTAAGAAATGCTCCACTGTGTTTGTCTCATCGAGTCGCCGCCCCATATCACATGACCTACCTGGGTCACCAAATGACTTGACCTAAGGTCATATTTTGAAGTCCTAACCAGGTCATCATTGATATGTTTCGAAGTGCATTGACAAGACGAGCACGGTGGTGGTAAAACTACTGCTATACGTCCAACCAATGAACAGTTATTTATGAAAAACTTGTTTGGGAAAACATACTCTCGTGACCTGAAGTGACCTTTGGGGCCCAAACTATTGACCTGAGCTTAAATTTGACGACATCTATGCTGATCGCATTTTTGAATGATATTTCGATTTTTTCTCATTTGTCCCTAGCTCTCATAGTTCCCGAGATATTTGAAGGTACCCGGAGAAGTCTTGTACTTTTGACCTTTGATGACCTCTGGTGACACCAATATTGACATGAGCCAAATATTTTCCTAATTAACTTCGAATGGCTTAAACCATCAGCCATATGAAACGGTATTGGGATTTTGGTTCCAATGAATAGTTATTCGTATCTTGAGATAAACAATGTATGAGAAATTCTCCGCCCCTGTAGCTCAGTGGAAGAGCGCTGGACTTATTAACTATTCCGGTAGTGGCTGCCTGGGTTTGAGTCGCTTCGGCGCTCGCTACTTGCTCTTGACTGGCACGGTAATTTGAGACCAGGTAGCGCCGAGTCCTGGTCTTAAACACAGGCCTATGTGTACCACTTTCGTCAGCTGATTCTGTGCATTCTAAAACAATAAGTGAGTTATGACTTATGGATATCGAATATTTGTTATTATTAGTTTTGTAGATTCAGATACAGGGACGCAGGAACTATGTTCAAGTGGGTGGGTGGGGGTGGGGGCAGGATTTTACCTAGCCAACGAGTATTCAGCCTGAAATCGTACCTCGCTACATAATTCTGCCCGATTTGAACTAGTCACTTTTGGTTGTACCTATTTGCGCCACTAACTCGTCCACTGCATGTATTTCGAGACTTATTTGACTGACAATAGATTCGGATATGAAACTACTTCTCTGATTTGTGAATTTTATGAAAAAAATCACAATTTCGTTTTTGTCATATTTTCAGAAATTGTCAGATGTTAGAAAATGAATATATAACAATATATCATAAAACAGTGTCACATGACGAAATTCGACGAAATTTGACAATATTTGACGTGTACGAGATTTGAATTTGATAGACACCATTCAATCTGACTGACATTATGACCTTCCAAAGACCAAAATCGAACACTTTTCAGGGCATTACCATGCATATAAAATGCATTTCTGTTTTTTATTTAAACTTTGAGTTATATAAAACTAATATTGTTCTAAGGTAATATGTCACGCTCTAGACGCAACAAATAACTCATAAACATGTATAACAATGACTTCTGAGTTCTGACCATAATCAACAGTTTGACCTCGCGTGACCTCGGATGACTTTAACCTGATGTAAGGTCATCCGTCATCTGAGTCTTAGCCTGATATCAATAAAAGTCCAAGAATGATACTTTCAAGTGTCTGATACATAAATCATAGGAACCGATTTATTGACTGTGTGTTTAACCCGCGCCTGCCGGTGCTCGGCGCCACCTTCACCGTGCCGGGGGAGGGGAACACCACTCAAAAGCTCGTCAAAAAGTATTTGGAAACTATTTTGGTCATGTCTATAACAGTCAATGTTGCGGTCACCAGAGGTCATCAAAGGTCAGATTTTCCACTTTCAGGACTTTGCTCCAGAAACCCCCAAATATCTCGTAAACTATGATAGCTCTAGAAACTTACGGGAAAGCAATCGAACGCTATTGAAAAATGCAATCAACAACGTATTCTCAAATTTTATTTTAGGCCAATAATTTAGGCTTCAGAGGTAATCAAAGGTCAAGAAGGTATTTTTGCCAAATTGTTTATTTCTTCTCAAAAATAACTTTACCTAATAAAGATAAGGCAATAATTTTGGCTCTATTTCGTCTTTATCGTTTTCGTCAAGGCGCTTTGAATGATATTCACCAATGACCAGGTCTTGGTCAACTTATAATTTACCTTAGGTCAAGGTTTTAGTTGGTAACTCAAATAGGTCAATATGCAAATTTGGAAACGTGTCTCGTCGAACCGATCTCCCATATGGGTAAATTCCAGGACAAACCACCAAGGTAAGAGTGAAAATGTATACCACACCCCCTCCGATTTCACTCTAAAGTGGTGTTAGGGGTTATTTTGGGCGCTTATTTCGTTTTCTGAATTTATATGGTCGTCAGGTTACGGGGTCACAAAATACAGGACACCGAAATTTCAGGTCAAGGTCAAACATGCAACTACGTTAGCCATTATATCTCCAAGATTAAAAGACATATTATATAAAACTATATATAATTAGAGAGAGGAAGAAACAACGAATATGATGACAAAAACATTTACCCCCTTTAGTCAAAATTTGACTATTTGATCTGATGACCTTAAAGTGAGTTCAACGTCAAACTTTGTTTGCCTGTTCTGATTTTCTTAAAATTGGCACAAAAGCTGGTTCATTTAATTGGTAGCATGCTTGCAAAATTTCACGTGGTAACTGCAACTCCTTGGGGGTCAACAGCTGGCATATGTAATGGCGTCATTTGCCAAGCAAGTTGGTAATTTACGGTTTTCTCCAAATGTAAGCATCATGAGTAGGCATATTTATATACATTATGAATGTTTCTTAAGTCAAAAAGTTAGCTAAATAAAGCTTCATAGCCTGATGGCTCAATATCAGCCCTGTATCCTTTCCATCTGCTTTATGATGCTGGAGTGAGTGACCAGTCAGTGTCACCAGAAGTATCCTATTTGTTACTTTGCATAAATCAGTTCGGAAGATGCCACACCTCAACTAACAATCTTCCCTGACAACCCTCCTGGTGCAAATAGGTATCCGGATGGTCAGCTAAAAAAAACAGTTTTAATCCAAAGTGCTTGTAAAAAACAGGATGTTTTCTTAGCATTCATGACGTCTGCCAACAGCCAAAACTCTGACATCATAGGCAGCTCTCTTCTGGAGATGCTGTAATCTGCTGACGTGCCTTCACTGCTAGCAGCTGTGACTTGACTCTGTCTCTGGCCATGCTTCACAGTTTGCACAGCGGAGTGATCCAGCTATGGGACTACCGGATGTGCACACTGCTGGAGAAGTTCGACGAGCACGACGGCCCCGTGCGCGGCATCTCCTTCCACATGCAGCAGCCGCTCTTCGTCTCCGGTGGCGACGACTACAAGATCAAGGTGACAGATCCTGTGGCTGTTACCTTGGTTGACTGACTCAGACGACCTGTGCTTGGCGAACGGTTTTTGAATATCATGAGGGTATTGCAGTATGAGCTTAATGATTGACGCTTGTAAGGACATAACACTGAACTTAACAAATATTTAAACTCTGAAGTCCTAGTCACTTGCCAATGGTTTATAAAGTCCTAAAGTGTTTGTCCAAAGGTTGACACTTTGTTCCTTAGTATCATGTATATGTGTTATTGTTCATTGTTCCATCTGCATCAGACAGTCTTTGTCTTTGGAAGTGTCAACAGTCTTTGGAAGTGAATCATGGGCCTGCCGATCGCCTGTCACGTCTCTGTAATGACCATGCTGTCTGGTGTGTCGTCAGGTGTGGAACTACAAGCAGAAGCGGTGTGTTTTCACGCTGCTGGGCCACCTGGACTACATCCGTACCACCGAGTTCCACCACGAGTACCCCTGGGTCATCTCCGCCTCCGATGACCAGGTCAGTCAGGCCGCCCTGACACACTTTTACCACACAGCTGCTGGCCTGTGTTGCACAGTGGTAGTGGTGCAGTTCTGACCCGCGGCTGAATCTCACTGGTGTCTGGTATCTTCACAACTGGAGCCTCATTTGGGCATAGTTGACGGTTGTTTCCTTGTCTTTGGTACATGATCCCGTGATGTTGGTCGAAGCCTCATGAAACGTTTGCTATTGTTGTGGTTAGTGAGTTTCATTTTTTCAGCAGTTGCAAACCGGTTTTGCACGATCACTCTTTTAGTTGTCAGCCAGTGTCACAGTGCCTCAAAGAACAACAGGAACATCATCAAACTGGTTCTGAACAATTTGGTCGTGTTATGTAACTGACGACGTAGTTTCGTGACGTCAGTATCGCGGTGGGCGTGGTCCTCGATACCCGCGATATTCCGACGTCTAAAGGGACTTACCACTCTTGTACAAGCACACAGACAAAAATATTAATGTTTTCATCCTCTTCGAATATTTCAATCTGTCACCACAGCCTTTGCTTATGACGCATTCTGTTTTGTGAAGTGTACTTCACTTTCGGTGGTTTCTCAACTTGGTTCGAGAGCGGTGATGGGTGTTGTTTTTCGTTTTGCACCGCGACAATAGTAGTTCACGGATGTCGGTTCGGGGGCACCGTCATCGGTTTCACAAAGCTGCTTCAGCCATTTTCGAGCAATCATACAGAAGTGCGGCGGGTCAGCGTTGCGGCGAGGACTCGGGCACATGGCTGATGCGCGTACTACAGCGGCGGATCTCGCCTGCGCACGGCGTTTCTGCCCATATGGCGATATTATCCGCTTAAGTGCTGAGGAACGCAGGCTTAAGGGAATACCGGATTCACAGATGCACGAACCCATGTAGCATTCGCTTCACCTTGAACCCTGACATGTATAAGGCCTGACAGAAGGTATAAGAACGACTCGACGATCCCTCTTTCAAATTCACCGACAAAGCGTGGACTGTAAAGGAAGCGGACGCGTCCTCCTCCTCTCTGCCCTTCCCTGTTCCCGTTTTTGTTACCTCATGAGTAGACGGATCCGGAACGGGATATCTCTGTGACGAGCCGGTCGATCTAATGCCGGTGCCATCGTGCAATCTCTGACGGGGCCGAGCAACACTACGACTGGTGCGGCCCGAGATATTCACCGCGTTCCCAGCGGACCCTGTGTGTCTTGCCTCGCGTCGGACCAGAGTCGGTCGCGGCTGTTAGCGACACTCTCAGTGAGCACACGACCGGCAAGCTGGTCGGTTGCGGGATGGGCTGGAGTGGGACATGATGATCGGCGCGTTACTGGCTATGGTAGCAGGGAAGGAGGGGGTGGTTTGAGATCGACCCCAACGCTGGTCAGATGCGAATGATTGGTTTTCCAATGTGCTTGTTTAGCGAGAGGGCAATTCCCATTGAGTGTTTGATAGTCGCCTTGTGTTTAGCCACATGGGCCTATAAGGCCGTAATCCTTGATTGGGGTGAATGCGCAACTCACATCCCTTCTTGGTGCTTGTGGCATTGCTTGCTTTTCAGGTGACTCCTACTCTAGTATATGGAGGCAGATTTAATGTACCATATTCGCATACCAATGCGCATCACCTTGGACCCACCAGTTCGCGCAGAGCGTCTCAAAAAGGCTAATGAAAGATATATGCAATAACTAATAAACTACCACAGCCTGGTGGAAATGCTTATGCGGCTCTTTGAGCGATGCACCATCGAGAGCCTTAGTTCACCTGCTCACTTGAATGGCAGCAATGATGCTCTCGACACCATTATTGTTGACAGAACCTAGATTCCGGCCACGGGACCCTCACACGGCTGTCGCTTGTAACTGCTGGTGCAGCGCGGGGTTCGAATCAGCTACCTTGTACGTTTTCATGCCTGCACAAGTACAGCACGCTGCCAGCAGATTCCTGTAGCCTGCTCGCTGTGGTTCTCGGGCTACTACCACCCTTCCGTGACGTCCGCCACGGCCTCCCTCGCACCCTTCACCCTCCCGACTGACCGAGCTCGCGTCCGCAAGTCTGCCGGCGAGGCTAGCAACGTGCGCGCCCGCCGGGTTCGCCCATTGGGAGCGGACCGACAAGTCCGTCAGCGTCGTCGCTGGAGCGCTCACGTTTCGTTTCGCAGGTGGACCAGCGGGACCGCGCGTGGGTAGAAAAGCATCGACTCGCTCGGGTGCTCACCCGTACCGCGGCTGGGCTCAAACTGGTTGCGCCTTACCCAACTCCGACTGCACTCAACAGCGCTCGAGAGAAACCTCGTATCGGCATCGGGCCCCGATCGATAACAAGGCAGATCAAGAGTCTGGCTGCACTCGACGACCAGGAGGACAGCGCTGGCGACGTGACACTGCACGTTGCTCCGACGGCTCTCAACAGTACAACAACGTCAGCCGGGCGCTGGCTTCCTGTTGTTCCGACCGCGCCCAGCGTAGGCTGATCTGTCGGCAAAACGCGGCACAGAGGCACAGCCTCGACTTCCGCTGATTCGTTTGGCAACAAGAGCAAGCGGACGTAGCTTCAGCAGACGACGGTGGTGGACCCGACTCGGGTATACGACGAACTCTGCTTCTTGGCGACTGAAATGGCCCGCTGCACGGCAAGTTCCCCGGCAGAGAATCGGTCGAATGACGGTTGCGGATCCATTCGTACCGTTCGACGTGGCATTTTAATTCAGTCCTTCACTCAGAAACGGTCCCTATGGACGGTGGAGTCGGTCCCGCGCACCGGCCCAATCAGCGCAATATACGCTGGTCTATAGGGATGCCGTGAATGACATAGCCTCGCGAGTCTCGCCTGCTGGGGACTCACCAGCCAGCAAAGGACCGGGCTGTGATGCAGATCCGTGCCTGGATCGGACAGCGTCCGACAGAATGAGGTCCCACTTACACGGTGAGCCCAGGAGCCAGGCCGCGCTCGTCACCCGACAACGGCTGCGTACGAAGGGTGAGATCCTAGATCTAGCTATATGAAGGTCTCAGTTTATTTTACTTGTACCTTTTTGCTACTTTTCAGCAGTGGGAAGTTTTTTTTTAAATAAATTTAGCCCGAGTGTTTTGCTGGATTTCTGAGATCAGCACCCACGCTAAGCTTGTTGCGCAGGCCCTGACTCCACTATCCGATCGCGCAATTCCAATCACTGGCAGAATTTAGACGAAAATTTAACGTTCCCTAACGACTGAGGACGGTCCGCCCGGCCCGCTGGCTTCATCTGACCTTGAACGCGGCCGCTGCCACCGGCTGCAGGTCATACCCGCCGGGAGCAAATAGCGAGCAGAGCAAATAGCGAGCACCGAAGCGGCTCGAACCCTACCAGGCTGGATATTCAGATCCATAGTCCGGCGCTTTCCGACTGAGCTACACGAGCGGGAATTATACAATATGTGAGCTCTAAAGGAAGAAGTTTTCGATGTGCCATTTTTATTTTGACATTTGTGAACACTAGCTGATGCGGGACGCAGGCTCTATTGATTGTTTTTGAGTTATTGGAACTAAGCTGACATGCCATGGCGTTTAACGTCGGTTTTGTACCTTTGAAGTTGTTATACCATTGGCAGTTGCTATCCCGTTGACGTCATGTCACTACCGCTAACCCTATGTGACCTCCCCCCCCATATCAGCAGCTGCTGACCTGTGCCCCGTCCTCCCACAGCCTGTCGTACAACCCTGCTGAGAACGCGGTGCTGATCTGCTCCCGGCCCTCGAACGCCGAGAACTCCACGTACGACCTGTACCAGGTGCCGAAGCAGGCCGACCCGCGAAGACGCCGAAGAGCAACACGGGCGGCCGGCCGACTCAGCGCGCATCTGGGGTTGCGAGGAACAGAATTTGCCGGTAGGCGGACCGTAGCATCAGGTGAGCGCAGGGGTGTTTGGACGTATGTGGGACTGTCTATAGCGCGGAGGTGTGGTTGATCCGGTGGCAGCGATAGGCCGCGGTTGTGGATGTGAGCTGGGAGGGATGGCAATGAGGGCAATGCTATAGGGACGTGACGCATGAAGGGGCAGTGGCGGAAGTTCAGAGGAGACATGGTATCCCTTCCTGAGTCTTCCAAAGACCCCGTGTGTGACCAGAAACTGCCCAAGGTTGTTATCGTTTTTTACGTGCATAACAATCAGATTGAGAATCACTAGATGTGCAAACTATTGCTTTCACATTGCATTACTTTGGATGGATTGCGTGTTCATGATGAATGTTGTCGGACTTGTAAACGCGACGTATCCCGGGATTACGTTTAGTCTGGGGGGGGGGGGGGTAAATCGATAAACGTGCCCCGTGTGTTTGATAAGGCTAGACCATGAAAGGTCGGTCAGAGGTCGAGGGCCATGTCCTGGACATTGGACTGAACGCTGCATGCCTGTCAATGCGGCTTCCATCACGCGTTTTCTTATCTGTAAATGATCGGTGTCTATGAGTCGTTATATATGGATGTCCCATGGCCAAGTAGTCAGCGACAAATGCAACGTATTAATGCCTGATACCTGGCTGGAATTTTGTCTTTAAGCATATTAAACATGAATTACCATACCATACCCCATACCATATATTCATCGAGTATTCAGAGTAGGTCACAAGAGCTGAAGACTCTGATCTCATCGAGCTCTGGACGTGGTGTACAGTGCGTCAGTCAGTGTCTGGGATGACGTAGTGTAGGTCAGCCCAGTACTTGTCGAGGCGCGACTTGAATTGGCAGACGGATGTCGCGCTCACCACCTCGGCGGGGAGACTGTTCCAGTCGTTGACTGTCCTGACCGTGAAGGTGTGCCGGCGAACCCTGGACACCGCTCTTGGCTTGGCCAGCTTCCACTGGTGACCTCTTGTGTGCCTGTTCTCTGGTGCGGCGAAGAAATTCGCTGGATCTAAGTCGACGCCTCTGTGGATATTCTGGTATACCTGGATCATATCGCCTCTTCGGCGCCGGTATTGATCAATCCTCTTCGGTAATTGATCGTTATACATTTATAAGCCGCGATATAAGTGATGCTCATGTCACTCACCCGATTAATTCGAGCACCCATACCATACACCAAAACGCTACTTAGCCTAGGTATGTCGTACGATGTGTGCTGACTGCGTCCTTCTCCCCGTGTGTAGGTGACCATCAAGAACCTGAAGAACGAGGTGCAGAAGAAGGTGCAGACGCCGGCGTGCGACGAGATCTTCTACGCCGGCACGGGCATGCTGCTGCTACGGGACACCGATTCCGTCACCATGTTCGACGTCCAGCAGAAACGGTCAGTCGCCGCCGCTCTGATTCTGCTGTGTTATGTGCAGCTAGCTGATAGGAAGGGGCTGTAGTGTTATGTGCAGCTAGCTGATGTGAAGGGGCAGTAGGTCTCTTTGGGTGTGACTAGTCGACAGTCGTCCTTTGGCGAGTGAAGGTCATCGTTGGATGCCGTTGGATTAGTTCGCGTGTGTCGTTTTGTAAACATCAGAAGCGCGATGAGCGTCGTTTCTTCCTTGAGACACCGATGCCTGTCAGACAATAATGCAGAAGAAAATGTAGAAGATGGTGATGTCAAATTATTCAGGTCGCCATAATCTCGAAGGCTGTTGGTTGGAGTGTACTGCGTGGTAAAACAAAAACAAAAAGTATTAATACGACTTCGGTAGTGTTACATTTTGCATCTTGTTCATTCACTCTAACCGTGATTTATATCATTATTTGGCTATTAACGGATTCTGTTGTTTACCTTGAGACATTGTTTGTTCCTAATGAAGCCTATCTGCTGTCTCCCCCGTCACCTGCGTCACCTCCCCCGTCTCTCCGTCACCGTCACCTGCGTCACCTCCCTCCGTCTCTCCGTCACCGTCACCTGCGTCACCCCCGTCTCTCCGTCACCGTCACCTGCGTCATCTCCCCCGTCTCTCCGTCACCGTCACCTGCGTCATCTCCCCTGTCTCTCCGTCACCGTCACCTACGTCACCTCCCCGTCTCTCCGTCACCGTCACCCGCGTCACCTCCCCCGTCTCTCCGTCACCGTCACCTACGTCACCTCCCCCCGTCTCTCCGTCCGTAGCTCGATAGCCAGTGTGAAGATCTCAAAGTGCCGCTACGTCGTCTGGTCTCCGGACATGACGCATGTGGCTCTGCTGGCTAAACACGCCGTGGTCGTCTGCAACCGCAAGCTGGAGACGCTCTGCTCGCTACAGGAGAGCACCCGGGTCAAGTCGGGCACCTGGGATGACAGCGGCGTGTTCGTCTACACCACCTCCAACCACATCAAGTACACCCTCATCAACGGGTGAGTGCGGCCAGGCGGCGATGTGCGCTTGTGGACCGATATGGTGATACACTTATAGTGATTCATTATGCAAAAAACGACCCAATGATAGTTTTCTAGTTGTTGGAAGGTTGTCTGATTGCTGGAATGCTCGAACAGGGCTGGTTTTGGAAAGATGTTTTTTATCTCTCATTTACGTGGCTGTGATTTAGTTCCTGTTTCGTAGTTCAATAGCTGGTCCATCAGATGTTTGAGCACTTCCTGCGTTCTTTCTTCCTTGAGACACCAATGCCTGCCAGACAAAAATGTAGAAGAAAATGTAGAAGATGGTGATGATGTATTATTCAATGTGCCATAGTCTCGAAGGCTGTATTAATAATCCCCATGCTGCTGGATGAAAGCTTTATATTGTTGAGTGTTGACGTCTCTCCGTCTCACCATTTGCTGACTGTCCACAGCGACAACGGCATCATCCGAACGCTACACGTGCCCATCTACCTGACCAAGATCAAGGGCAGCCAGGTGCACTGTCTGGACCGCGAGGTGCGCGCCCGTATCATGACCGTGGACGTGACGGAGTTCCGCTTCAAGCTGGCGCTGGTCAACCGCAAGTACGACGAGGTAAGGACGAGACAGCTAGCCGAATGACAGGCTGAAATCACGGACGGGTGGCTTTTGTAGTTCATTCACAATAATTGCATAGTTCATGGTCATTCATAGTTATTCATAGTCGTTTGTAGTCTTTTATAGTCATGCATAGTCATTCATAGTCGTTCATAGTCATTCATAGTCATTCAAAGTTCATTCATAGTTCATTCATAGTTCATTCATAGTTCATTCATAGTTCATTCCCTAGTTCATTCATAGTTGCCATCTCATAGTTCATTCATAGTTCATTCATAGTTCATTCATAGTTCATTCATAGTTCATTCATAGTTCATTCATAGTTCATTCATAGTTCGTTCATAGTTCGTTTAGTTCATTCATAGTTCATTCATAGTAGTTCATAGTGTTCACAGTTCATTCATAGTGCATTCATTGTTCATTCATTGTTCATTCATTGTTCATTCATAGTACATTTATAGTACATTCATAGGACATTCATAGGACATTCATAGGACATTCATAGGACATTCATAGGACATTCATAGGACATTCATTGTCATTCATTGTCATTTATAGTTCATTCTTAGTCATTAGTCATTCGTCGTCATTCATAGTTCATTATTTTTCATTCATAGTTCATTCATTCTTTTCATGCATATTGCATAGCTCATTCATTCTTTTCATTCTTTCCGTTTTACATTTGTTTGCGTTTCTGTAGCTGCTCCGCGGAGTTGTGTCGCAGATTAACGGCTGGGTGGTTTACGATTGTTTCATATTTGTACTTTTGATTGTGTTCTTGCTGCTATTTTTCATAGTTGTATGGATGGTGGTTGATGGTAGCATAGCTGACGGTAGTTGTGTGTTCCCTGTTGGTCTTCAGGTGCTGCACATGGTGAGGAACGCGAAGCTGGTCGGTCAGTCCATCATCGCCTATCTGCAGAAGAAGGGGTACCCGGAGGTGGCTCTGCACTTCGTCAAAGGTAAACACCGCCTAACGTTGACGTGCAGAAGTGCTACCTGACGGGTGTACACTCACTGTACAGGTACGAGTGTATATTTGATGAAGGATCTATCGTGTGTGTGATGCTGGATATACAAGCGCCGCGCTCTGCTGAATAGATGCTTTTCTTGTTGATCCGTCTCCGCCTAGTACATGGCCGGTTAGACCCGTTATTGTCATTAATTGAAGGTCAGCTAAACATCAACTCGTAATCAGCTGACAGCGATCTTCCCCTGTCCCAACTCACCTGTGTCCAACACCTGACGCCGGGCTGTCTCCTCGTCTGCTGCAGACGAGAAGACCCGGTTCGGTCTGGCGCTGGAGTGCGGCAACATTGACGTGGCCCTGGAGGCGGCCCGCGCCCTGGATGACAGGGACTGCTGGGACAAACTGGGAGAGGCGGCTCTGATGCAGGGCAACCACCAGGTCAGTATCAGATGGTGCACCAGGTCAAAAACCAGTGGTTAAACGCTGTCAGGCGTCAGATGTGGTTATGAAATCTGGCGAAACGTTGAGCTGTGTTATATATTATTCTCCCATTTCCAATATAAGTTGTGTGCTAGTATTGAAGTAGAGGGCGCAAAATGTAAAGAGTAATCGTCTCGTCATAAAATCCTAGTAAACTAACAGGGATGAAGGTTAAGTCTAGTTCTCCAGTTGAGAACATGGACCGTACTTTAAACTCGACACTATCTGCCTATTCGCGATATTATCATATCCGTTTTGACTAACGGCGGCTGCCTGCGATGTCCTCAGGTGGTGGAGATGTGCTACCAGCGCACCAAGAACTTCGACCGGCTCAGCTTCCTCTACCTCATCACCGGCAACCTGGAGAAGCTGCGCAAGATGATGAAGATCGCCGAGATCCGCAAGGACACCTCTGGCCAGTACCAGAGCGCGCTCTACCTGGGCGACGTGGCCGAGCGGGTGCGCGTGCTGCGCGCCTGCGGTCAGACGAACCTGGCCTACCTGACGGCGACCACCCACGGCATGGAGACGGAGGCTGCCGAGCTGGCCGCGTACAGCTGGGAGACGGCGCCGAGCTGCCGGAGCCACAGCCGGACGCGCAGCTGCTGCAGCCCCCGGTGCCGCTCCACCAGAGCGACGACAACTGGCCACTGCTCACCGTCTCAAAGGTAAGGCGAGTGGAGGTGCCGGGGGTCAGAGTGGCTCGGTGAGGTTAGGCAGGCCAATTGGTAGGGTTAGAGCAATCGAAAATTTTAACTCCCCAGTGACTCTGGAAACTAGGCTGTTATCTTATTTTATTTCGTGTCTGATTTGGTGTGGATAGGGCTAAGAGATGGGGTTTAGCTATTTTGCATATTCATTATCATTGATCTTTGCAATGGTTGCTTTTCGGGTTATGTAACAGCAGCTGTGATGCACAAAACTGCCTATGTGTGTTCAATCTCACAGAAATATAGTGACGGATGAGAGTGTTAGGTTCACCAGGGCAGATAACTCGACATTCGTGCCCTGTAAACCCGTAGGCCCTGAACGCTGCAGCTGTGTACGTCATCAGTTCACTAACCTTCCCTTCCGCTTCGCAGACGATCTTCGAGGGCGCCATGGGTCCGTCGGGCGGCAAGGCGGGCGCTGCTGGCGGCAGCGGTGTGTCCGCGGCGATGGCGGCTGAGACGGACGAGGGTGGCGCGGACGGCTGGGGCGCTGACGCCGACCTCGGTCTGGATGACGAGGATGGCGAGGCGGGCGCCGGCGTCACCGATGACGCCGAGGGCGGCGGCTGGGACGTGGATGACGACCTCGAGCTGCCGGCCGACCTGGAGGTGCCGGCGGCGGCGGCCGGAGGCGCAGATGACGGCTACTTCGTGCCGCCCACCAAGGGCACCCCGCAGACACAGGTCAGTGGAAGGCCGACGGCTGCAGTGGCGCTGATAGTGATGGGGAGTGTTAGGCTTTCGTGGGTATTAGTGAATACTGCTACGATTACGGATCGATAGCTGATAAACTAGCAAATATAACGAACGCAGCAAGTATTTACCGAGTTGTGAATCCACCTGCACTGCAAATCGGTGCCAGAAAGTGGTTGGTCGTCAATCGACATAGCATCGTATATAAACCTGTCCTGTAGGTCGCCGTGAGATGCATATGTAAGTCGTAAGATAAGCCACTGGTCTGACCCGCTCCCCCCCTCTCCTCCCCTGTCAGGTGTGGACGCGTAACTCGCAGCTGCCGGTGGACCACATCCTGGCCGGCTCTCTGGAATCAGCGTTCCGGCTCCTGCACGACCAGCTGGGCGTGGTGGCGTTCGCGCCGTACCGCCAGCTCTGTCTTCAGGTGTTCAGTACGGCACGCTCCTGCTTCCCGGCGCTGGCCAGCACGCCGCCTCTGTTCGGACACCCGCACAGAAACTGGAAGGAGGCGGGCGCTAAGGCTGGACTGCCGGCGGTCGGAGTTAAGCTGTCTGATCTGGTCACCAGGCTGCAGGTTGAGGCCGGGCGGGAGGGGGGGGGGGGGTCAGCTGAGGGAAGCCAGTTATGGAGGGACTGGTAACGCGCTGATGATAGTTTGATAGTCTGGAGAGGGCTGTGTATTTCGAAATCCCGAAATAGCTGGATGTCGTTTAGTTAGCGGGCACAAAACGAGACATGGTGATTGCTTCGGCGAAACATCGGACAGGGTAATTCGTTACGATAAATTTGTTTTTATCAGACATATCGCCATATGACAACGAAGTGGTCTATTTCTCGAAAGGCTCTGTGACATGTTCGACTGCTGTAGACGATAAACGTGTCTGTTTGGCCATGTTCGGTGTTCTAGGTGTCCCCCCCCCTCCGCCGAATTATACCTGGCCAGCGAAAATCGCCAACAACCGAGTTTCCTGAGAACTATCTCTCCACGGAGTCCTGGGTCAGCCACTGTGCGTCTGACGCGGCTGTGATCTGTCTCCGCCATCAGAGCTGCTACCAGCTGACGACGGCTGGCAAGTTCTCCGAGGCGGTGGAGCGTTTCCGCGCCATCCTGCTGTCGGTGCCGCTGCTGGCCGTCAACACCAAGCAGGAGGTCGCCGAGGCTACCCAGCTCATGCAGATCTGCAGAGAATACGTGCTCGGTGCGTGTGAAGTCGGGGTTGCGGACGGATTTCTGGGCAGTCACGAATGGGAGGAGAATTCGAGTCAACAGCGTGTTTTGTGATGCCATGCAAGCCGCAAGGTGTCTTAGCAGGTCGACAGTTACTGACTGAGCTTTAATAGCGATTAGTTTGACCGTTTTGATCGTATTATCTTTCAATGCAACTTTTGTTTTCTCTAAAGCAGTTGCGGGTTATCGTGTCGGACGTTTGGTGCTGCGTGGTCGCCTGCTGCTGGTATTGGATTGTTAGCAATTGTGTATGTCCATTTGTTGGTCCTGTCTCCGTGCTATGAGCGGCACTGGATAAGTCTGGCTTGTGTCTTTGACTGTTTGCACTCTGTGTCTGTCCACTGCAGGTCTGTCGATGGAGGTGCAGCGGAAGGAGATGCCGAAGGGCACGCTGGAGGAGCAGAAGCGTCTGTGTGAGATGGCCGCCTACTTCACACACTGCAACATCCAGCCTGTCCACCAGGTCAGCCGCCCGGCACCGGAGATCGGAGCACATCAGTTTACAATCTAGTGGCCATAAAATGTCGTGCAGCCTGACCAACGTAAACGAACTTCCTTCAGTCAAGTGTTTCTACTGACCGACGATGCTGGTAATGATCAGGGGAATCCAGTGTCCTAGCATTGGAAATTTTGGGTGGAAAACGACAGCCCTTATGGATACAATTTTTTCCATTCTTTTCCAGAGTTTCACTGTGAATTTTCCACTCTTTATTTTAAAATGTAGGTGTCTATTGGATAATTGGAACCCTGCTACTAATTTATTAATGTAATGATACGGACAGCCTGTGGTGGGAAAGATAGGAAATAATTGGCATAGGTAATAACTTATTCCTGTGAGCGGTAATTGGTCATTTATGAAGCAGAGTATATTCATGTTTGAAATTTGCACTGTTTATGCTAATTTTTAGCCCGAATTTTCCACTCCGTTCCCCAGCTCCAAAGCAATCCTAGGACCCTGGGAGAATCACAGCTACTGCCCGGTCGGCAGTCACGATGGCCACCGATGTAAGCGTTAGCTTTAGTCCAGTCTGACCAGGTGTTGGTATGCTGTTGTCCCGTACCAGCCATCGTTACCGTATGGTTCGGGCTATAACCAGCTGTTTGTCACCAAGGGCGTTTGTTTGACCAGGTGCTGACGCTACGGACAGCGCTGAACCTCTTCTTCAAGCTGAAGAACTACAAGACGGCGGCCAGCTTCGCGCGCCGCCTCCTGGAGCTGGGACCGAGGCCCGAGGTGTCCCAGCAGACCCGCAAAGTGCTCCAGGTGGGTAGTAATTGCAACTGCTCAGCAGCCGTGGAGGCTGTGGCCAGTTCACCGCTGTGCCCGCGGTCAAGCCCGTCAGGTCGTATATTGTTAGACCAACGTTTATTCGTTTAACGCTGATTTCACGATGAAATATCACCATTTTCATACTAATGCGTTTCGCGACAAAATTGTCTACAATTTGTCGAATCATCCAGTCTCTACGATGTTTCATATACTTTTTTTGGAGTGCATAACTTCTACGTCATTTTACGATTCACCTCAAAATATCTACAATTCAGTGGCTCAGTCATACAGCAATTACAAAATATAAGCATGCATTTCGGTTTACTGAAAGCGCCTGGACGCCTCTGCAGTGCGATCGTGCGTCTCGCTGGCGCTCTGTATTGAATTTGACACGTACCCTGATCACACCCTCGTCTGTCCGCGCCAGGTGTGTGACAAGACGCCGACCGACGAGCACCAGCTGCAGTATGACGAGCACAACCCGTTCGCGATCTGCGCCGCCACCTACCGACCCATCTACCGCGGCAAGGCGGACGCCAAGTGCCCCTTCTGCTCGGCCGCCTACGTCCCAGACTACAAGGGATCACTCTGCAAGGTGAGACACGCGCGACTGCTTGATACGTCCCGTGGGTGGCGAGTGGCGACCAGATCAAGAGTTCACCCCATAACGACCAGTCTGGCCCCCAGTCAAGGTCATTGGTAGCTTCCAGCTTTGGTGGTGTCACCAAAGCGTGAAGTTGTATTTGTTCCCCCTTCACTAATTTAACGCTATGGGAGGTCAGTGATTTCGGGCAAAATTCAAACTCGATTAAATGATGAGTTAGCGGTGATAACTTTTTACCACAATTGAAATAAATTATTTTATTGGAATATTTTTGGCTTAGACATATTTTAACCAATTACTTAAGAATACTAATAAAATCATAACAATAGTAATTTGACGTCATTTGAAGAAAAAAAGACAGAAACTCATATAATAAAAGGACTGCATGTCTCATAAAGCGCCAAATACGCCGATGGAGAGCTGCTGCCATATGACCGTACCCGTTTGTCTAGTCATCCTGGACCAGACTATCGGCAGCGGTTGTTTATCAGTGCCGTGATGACTGCCGATTCACGTCCGTACGTTATATCGTATCTGCAGAAGGCGCGATTCAGCTTTGACTGGTAGTTAAGGTTCGGCATGTGACGCTGCGGTGATTTGTGGGTACCAATATGTCCTTGCACAAACTTGTCCACGAAGCCTCGGGCTCTCGGCGCTCCACATGGGAGTATAACTGCACATATCCTCCCGACCTGGCCTCACTGGATGTGTCTGTTCCCAGGTATGCACGGTGGCTGAGGTGGGCCGAGAGTGTATCGGACTGCGGATCAGCCCTCAGCAGTTCCGGTAGAGCCTCTCTGCATTCCGTGTGGGAACCTCCGCTAGACGACGAGGGCGCACCGCTCGGCAAGAGTCGCCTCCGCTCGACGAGGGCGCACCGCCCGGCAAGAGACGCCCCCGCTCGACGAGGGCGCACCGCTCGGCAAGAGGCGCTCGACGACGGGGACGCACCGCTCGGCAAGAGACGCCTCCGCGCCTCCGCCCGGCAAGAGACGCCCCCGCTCGACGACGGTGGCGCGCAGCCCGAGAGGCGCCGTCGGCAGTGTCGAGACAGGGGAGGTGTCATCGCAGGACGGCGTGACGTGATGTGGGTAGTGACGGTGATTGTGTGACGTGACGAGTGGGTCGTAACGTGACGTGAGAGAGAACATTTATCTCGGGTGTGGTGTGGAGCAGCTGCTGCGATGCCGTCTGTCAGTTTGGCTTCAGACCTGCGGTAGTATGGGGATCATCAGAACAGGATAGAACATGTCCGCAGCCGCCACAACGCTCGGGAGTCGCCGGCGCCCTGTCCAGATGTGCAGATCAAACTATCTATCGGGCGGCTCATGTCCCGTTTCCTTCTGTCGCTTGTGTTATGTGCGTTTTCGGACGGCGTTCTTGTTGATTTGTTAGTTGGAGACTGCACTGGCGTGGCTACGAAGGAGAAGATTCCGCCAGCGCGAGGGATCATGTGTGAGTGAGGGGGTGGGCACCGTCAGTCTGGGGCGGAGAATGGTGACATGAGGTCCGGTCGAATCGGATCGAGTCATCGCTGCCCCAGCGCGTTCAATGTTGTGAGAAATCGGACGGTCGTGCACGCCTGCCCTAAAAACATATATAAACGTGTTGGGTTGAGGATATGAATTATAAATAGTAAATAAATACATTCTTTTCTATCCTACGGGAATTTTTATATGTCGGAGGTGGCCGTGAACGAAATGTTGTGATTGGGTTGATGAGTGCCAGTATTGCAGTAATTTTCAGTTTGTCACCACGATATTACTCCAAAGATGCTGATTATGGCGTCGCGAAATTCATGCTTCTTTCGATGCTCCAAGAAAAACAACATTCACTTTCTCCTTTGAGATCGGCAAACTATCCGTCCCGATCACATTTCCCATATATTGGCAGCCATCACTCGCTCCCAGTCAGTAGTTGTCGCTGCTTCTCAGGTGCGCACGTATTCACACTATTGCGTCACTCTCACGCCTTGGTCGCCAGACCCTTGAGCTCGGCGAGACACTGCTTGATGGCGTCCTTCTCCTGCTGCGGCGTGATGGACTTCTGCACCTGGTCCACCACCCAGTTCACCAGGTGCTTCTGCTGGAAGCCCTGGGCCACGTTCTGGGTGTCCACCTGGTAGTCGAGGCGCCGCTTCACCTGTGGAGAGATGAGAGCAGAGGCGTCAGTGAAATGTGGTGGGCCACGACTGCCATTGTGTACAGGTTTGCCTTTCAGGGCATCGAAGAGGCTCCGTGTGCGCGGAGGGTGGGCGGATGTACCCGATGTAGTGCAGTGGAATGCTAAGTGCGCCGGTGGCAGGTTAGAGACGGCAGGGACAGGCGTGTTGGATCGGGCGCAGGAATGAAGGACATAAGGACAATGAGGTGCGGCCGTCGTCGACACATTCGTAGAATGCAAATGCTAGACAAATGCCTCCGCTAGACGACGGTGGCGCTGAAATCGTGCACTGTGTAGTGTGTAGTGTGTAGCCCATTGATGTTTTGCGATAAAAGGCAAACAGATCTTGGCCCCACTCGGTATTCCTACCAACAATTCAACGCAATGTATTGAAATCAATCAAACATCCGTAGGACCGTATTATACGGCACATCGTCGGCCTCTATCTAATGCCCCGCAGCGGCCGGACCCATGCTTCACCCGCCCCTCAGTCTATCTAATGCCCCGCAGCGGCCGTACCCATGCTTCGCCCGCCTCTCACTCTATCTAATGCCCCGCAGCGGCCGGACCCATGCTTCACCCGCCCCTCAGTCTTGTGACCGTCAGTTCTCCCAGCTGACAGGTGTCACGATCCCAGGCGTCTTAACATTGGAATCCGTATTCTGACGATGAGCAATCAATGAGTAGGTGTGCAAATGAAAATGACCTTTCCTCGTCGTCAATGAAAAGTTCAATGCAAAATATTATATTAGATCATAAGGGGAATTTTCAGCCACAGGCCATTGTGAAACCAATTATAGCTATAATCGGTTTGACAATGGCCTGTGGCCGAAAATTCACCAAATGATCTAATATAATATTTTGCATTGAACTTTTCATTGACGACGAGGAAAGGTCATTTTCATTTGTATTGCCTATGTTCCTCGACGAGCACTCAATCATAATGATCAATCAAGGTGATGCAGCACTAATGTGTGTTGCAACTTGTTGCGCCTAGCTTGCTCCTTTGTGTCTAAGCCTGTTTCCTTTATTCAAGTATCAAAATGGTAAGACAATAGCCCAGCATCTTTTTGGGGATCTTTGACCTTGGATCAAAGATCCCAAAATATCTCCGGAAATTTTAACGGTGTCCTGATACTTTGATCAACAGGAAAACTTGCATGTGAAGAAGCAAGGCGCAATAAGTTGCAATGCGCCAATTAGTGCTATAGCGCATTCACACAATTATATGGTAAAACCGCCCGGTGGCATGGCGCATGCCTGTCTCCCAGTCACCAATAATCACCATCGTGATCAGACCCCCCAGTGCTGATCGATCAGCCTCACCTCGCTGTAGACGGTCATCTGCCTCTCGCGGAAGGCGGCCTCCAGCTGGAGGGCGACGTTCTCCTTCTTGGCCTGGAACAGCACCTGCTGGCCCTCGGCGTGCCACTGCTGCTTCTTCTCCTCCTCGATGGCGGACACCAGACCCTCCGTCTGGTTGCCGCGGTACTCGCCCCAGCCGGCCTCGTACTCCTGTACAATGCAACACGACACAACAGGCGTGAGCAATGCCAGTGGTGGATAGGCAGGTGAACACCACCAATGAACAATGATAGGCAAAATTAAATATATTTCGAACACAATCACGTGCAATGGCATACACGGAAAAGGTCTCATGAACAATGAACCATTTCCAAATGGATATTCGAGCACAGATCATAATCATTAAACGCCTGTCATGATTTGTTGAGATACTCACGAAATCGCCCATAACAGCTTTCATGCAATATACACTGGCGATAACTCAGAAAAGATTGAGCAATAGCCTGCATACTCACGTCAATCCTCTTGTCGAGGTACTCTGAGAGTGAAGGGCCGACCTTCTGGTAGATCATCGAGCCGAAGAGGAAGAGGGTGATGGCGGTGTAGAACTCGTGCTCCATCACGTAGATCTCCTTACTGAACAGGAATGTCATGAGGCCAGTGCCGAACATGTACGGACCTGACGGATAGAACAGATACGACAGTCAGCGGCTGGGCCAATACCAGTCATCCAGATTCCCTCTCTTATACCATTGCTACTCTTGAAGAAATTCATGGAGAACAGGAAGCTGCCATTTTACCTAAAATGAACATTAAGACAATAAATACAAATGTATTCAAAACCATCGTCGAAGACGATTAGCCTATTTAAAAAATAATTAAGACAATGGTCCAGTCAAACTATAATTTCCCAATGTCAGGATGTCAGCAATGTCAGCCAACCACGTCTTCCGTCAGCCAACCACGTCTTCCAGGGACAGCATACTGAGCCATCACATTGTGTACAATGACCGTCACTGTTTACCTGTGACGCCGGTCTTCTTGTAGAAGGCCTGGAACCATTCCTCTGGCAGGAAGCCGAGCCGGACCTTGTCGGGCAGCTCAGGCCGGACGCGCCGGGGGAAGTTGACCAGGTCCCGCTCACTGTCCGTCTGCAGAGCAGCAGCAGCGGCCGCCGCCGGCTTCGGGGTGGTGGTGGAGCTGGAGCGCAGGGCCAGCATCAGCGGCCGGCTCACCGCTGGAAATGGCACAGGACATACACATGGTGTCAGTACTGAGCATGCCGGCTCATCTCTGTTGGCACATAACATGCAAGGT
>VOPJ01000624.1:0-22977 GCA_014673585.1 Semibalanus balanoides
CCGTGGCGTGATATGCTGATTTCCTCTTTCATTATGATTATTTGGTCATTTGTTCCTAGTCTTCTGATTCTGTATTCCGTTCCAATACATATGTGTGTGTCAATCGATTCGTTATTCTTTCTACAACTTCATCACCACCCGACGCACCCACAAGCTGGCCCTGACGTCACGGTTTGACCCTGACCGGGGTCAGCTGGCGCAGCGGACGCGGCCGGCCGAGACTGGCCAGTCGCCACAGGTGATGTCTGAGTGGGCAGGGGCGGCTCCAGGCGAGGCGCATGTCGGTATGCCATGGCCGAGCCAGAGAGGATGAGACACGGCAGGCGCAAAATTATCTCAGCCTCCTCCACTCGTGACTGCAGCGCGGAAAACTCGGCTCTGGACTGATGAAGTTCGTCCGTCAGGGGAGCGATGATCAGTCTCTCTCCTCCACATGTCGCTCCAGGTCTCTCAGTCGGTCGTTGAGCCTGTTGATCTCCTCTGAGAGCGACTCGCGGAACTCGTGCAAGTCGCGGGAGAGCGACACAGTGATGCTGTTCTCCAGTCCGTCAATTGCGGCGTCTACGTGGTCCTTAAAACTGCGGCTGCTCATTGTCGACGGGCTGCAGCCGGACTCACACCCGTGCTCCCTGGCACCGCGCCTGCCGGCCGGCGCAAGGTCACCAGACTCGGACCGGTCTCGCTTCTGACCCTCGTTGGTGGATCACTATAGTTTTTCACTAACTCGTTCACAGACTGGCGTGCACTGGAAAGTGCGCCGGTCTGCAGGTCCGTCACTGCCGGTCTGCAGGTCCGTCACTGCCGGTCTGCAGGTCCGTCACAGCACACTCACTGTCCGATTCAGCACCGGCGCCGGCCGACCGCGGCACAGCGAGACGCGACATGGTGGAAGCGCGATCGCTCACCGGCACAAACGAAGTCCCTCACTCCCGCGCACTCACAGGTATAGTCCCGCCCACGACGCAAAGTGCAGCTGCCGCAGGCTCCGCACTGAAGACAGGCTTCACATAACCGTTAGGTGGCTGGCTGCTAGGAATTGACCCCCAAAAGCCACCGGTTTGACTCTCAGGCACTCTCTCGGGTCACACTCTGCGCTGTCACGCGGGTGGAGCGGAGCAGCGCACGCGCGACCCGACCTTGCCCGCGGTCATCTGCCGACTTATATAGGTTAATATATGTCATAAATTACGAATATTAATTGCATTTTCGGTTTTTAATGACCATTATACGAACAAATAAAGGTCACCACTGCATGACGGAGCCGAAGCTAGTTCAAAAACACAATTGTTATGTATGTTTATCTATTTCGAATTTTGACCTAATGTGTCCTGACCAGTGACCATGACCTGAGTTTGACATCAACTTAAAGGGAATAATAGCACTTGGGAAAGTATTAAGAATGGGAGAAGATGCCTGATTTACGTCTGGCATTCTTTTTTGCGAAAAAGTAGAATTTTTTGGTAATGTTGAAATAGTAATTGTTTACATATGAGTCACACAATCTTGCGTCACCAAAGCGAGTTTGTGACCGTCCAAGGAGGCATCGTACGGCAAACTTTGCGCCGCCCACGTGACAGCTGCTGTGCGGCAGCCGCACCAACGCACGCGGTTTCACGTACCGGGTGACACGTACGTGAAACGCGAACTGGCTGGGTCGACCGGCGCTCGCTTCGGCCGGGTTAGGGACGTGCGGGGCACGCATACGTGAACCATAGTGTGCCGAGCCGCCTGGACGACCGTCTTGTGGCGGTGGGGCGGACGCAAGGTAACTGAAATACTGGGTGGACGGTTCAAAAGCAAGTGGCGTGGATTCAACGTGGAGTAACAATGTGACGTATGCGACAACGTCACGGGATTTGTGACGTTTGGAAATATGGAACCACTTATGACAACGGTTTTCTTGCGTGAAACTCAGCCACTAGGTCGCTTTGGAGGGAAACAATTTCGGATTTTGGGGGGTTTCTCAGCACACCCCGAATCTGGCTATCTCAGTTAAAACTAAATGTTAAAGGTGCTATAGTTCCTTCTTTAAAGGGAATGTTTCACTCTCTGAAAGTTTGTCCATGTATGCCGCTTTGTGGTGCAGAAATAATGAAGTAATTGCGCGAACACGATTCTGACATTTTGTTTCTAACTCAACAGTGGCTCAATTTCATGAAAAACTAAGTTTTAGTAAATTTGGGCTGATGAGCTCATATGAAAGGATTTTGGAAATAGAAAAAACCTTCACGCTGCAATATGTATGCTAGTGTATGGCTAAGTATAGCCAAATTAAACAAGTCTACTTGCATAACATTTGATAAAACGGGATGACGAATCGGCCGGCTACCTTAAATACACTAAGGGCTTCTTTTTTGCAGATGTCAAAACCAAACTCAATTTTACTTTCGCTTAGACTCTGTGGGTGTTTTAACTTCTACATACTTAAATTTCAAAATTGGATTCAACAACTTGGCCTCTCAACTCAAATCTTAATGTTAATGTCGATGCCGTTGCTTTGCCTGGCATGAACGCGGTGTTTGTCGGCCGTGTGTGACGTCAGGTCCCCGGGCGCCATGTTTGATCGCCCAGACGTAGGGAGCCGGCTGGACCCGACGGGGGCGGCCTAGGAGCCGCGCCGTGCCCGACACCGCCCCCTGGTCCGACCGCGCCGAGGTACCGCCGCCGCCGATCCCGGAACCGCGCCGTGAACGCCGCCGCGGCGAATCGCGGCGCGGCGCGGCTCCCGCTCCCGGATCCGGCGCCGGCGGTGACCCGGAAGCGGCAGGCCCCGCCCCCACCCTCCGCCCTCTGGCCAATGGCAGCCGAGCGCTGGCGGCGCGCGGCCCGGTTTGAATTTTCCCGCCCCTTGCAGGGCGCGCTGCAACTGTCGCTGGCCGGCCGCAGCCACCGCACCACCTCTACCGACGTGCCGGCCGGCCGGCGTGGAGCGTCGACGAGCAGCGGCGCGGCAACTGTGGCGCACTGCGGTGTGTCCGTGTTCGTTCGGAGTCTGCTTGTATTGAGGTGGCTGCAAGCTGAAGTGGAGCATTACGAGGTAGGTCCCCTCTGCTGGCAGCAGCTGCGCCCCGCGAGGTGGTATTATTACGTTCGCTTGTCTTACAAGTGTTAGAGATTATAGCTATGAAGTTATTGCATGGTTTTACACATTCTGGAAGTACTCTCTCATTCAACTGGAGTATTGTTGTGACGTGATTGTCTCATGGGTGGCCTGCGGTAGCGTTATGCCATGATGTCACAGATTGCTGATAAAAAGTGGACGATCCTGCACAATATGGCGGCCGTCGGTCGTGGGTGGCCATTTTGTGCCAAAAGGTTTTCGGCAGACAGATCAAAAGAAGGATTCGGGAATGTAGAAGTTCTTTGTGGATTATAAAATCAACTTGGAACTAGAAAAGATCAATGCAAATCCTCTGAAGGTAAGATGATAGTCGATTTTGGGACTGTTGAGTGTTGATGGAAGGTGATCAAATGCTGCGCTCAGACGTGGTCAGGTAAACTGAGGAAAGCTGTATCTTATCCGACGAAGTATTGTAAATGGTTCGGGTTAAACAGAAAAAATACTCCCAACTATTACAAAATGACGCTATTTATGGCATTGATAGCACGAATCACAGTTACAAAATAACTTGTGTCCACTCAGTCCAGTATGATAAGCTTGCTTTTCTAAGAGAAAGGCAAGCGAAAAATTATAAAGCACAAGGTTTATTAATTTGCATCTGTCTCGTGGCCTGACACAATCTCTATCGTTGACCTACGACAGGTTCTGCTTATTCACCCCTATTGTGAACAGGTATATCCGAATTTAAACTTTGGTCAGAACGTGACTCATGAAAGCTGATAAACGTGGTGTCATTTTGAGGTTACAGTATATTCCTCAAAGATATAGGTACAGATATGATTCCTTCAGTGCACGATTTCCCCACATACCAGTTTTTTTTTGCTTATGGAATCCGGATGAATTTTCGACGCAGGAATATTGAAGAAGGCTTTCTTGGATTGGCCAGTCAAGTACTGTGCCTCAAAGCCCGCGTTGGCCGGTTTTCACCATCTTTCAGTTGCTTTGTCACTTGTGTGGTACTTTCTGTGCTTCGTGTGTATGTTGCAAGTGTCAGCGAATCTATTAAGGAATTGTTTTGCTGTAAATATCGCATGAGTGTGGTTGGATGTTCGGTATTGCGGGTACCAACTGCCAAGTGAGTATAACACAATAAACATTATTAGAAACACTTGGGATATTGATAGCACCTCAAGTGGGCCATCGAAAATGATAGGACTGAAACCTGCAGGCATCATTAAACAATAAAAAACTTATAAAAGAAAAAATATTAAAAAAAAACAAAAAGAAAAAAAGCGGACGATCGCGAGCAACGCACAGGATCAGTGCGTTGCGCCAGCATACGAACAGGGGGTTTAAATTTTCAAGCACCACCTAGGATTATCGTCACACGCAACGTAGAAACAAAACGGAAACGGCAAGTATAAAGAATAGCTACTGAGAAAAAGTCACATTATCGAAAAATATAACACGTCGAGAGGGTTTATAAAGATACAAGTCAGAGTAAAATAGAAAAGGAGATAACGTAGACGTACAGTCAAAAAGGCTCAAAATCAATAATTTTAGAAAAACTTATCGCTCCAAATAATCCGCGAGCACACTGAAAGAGACATAGACTAGAAAAACTACAACATCAGGTAAGACTCCTTAATAAAAAATGCCATACACAAAAAAAATAGACTACAAATATGGTATACTCAAGTATCAAGTAGAGTTTTAAAAAGACGCTACACGGTACAATCAGAGAGGTAAAAAATCATCTTTGAGGTACAAAGGGCAGCATACTCGTAAATGAATATTTTACCTATATAAACGATAAGGGCAATAAAAAATGACGCCATCGTGTATAAATGACATATCAGTTCAAAGATGCTATCGAACCAATTATATGTTGTTGCCAGAGTTAAGTATCAACTTTAAAAAAATATTTACAACACACCTCACAGTCAATATCCAATATGAGTGAAAACCAAGTAAAGATCATAGATGGCATATTGACGTAAAAGGGAGTGGTGCCTATATCACATTGGAACATGAAGAACTTGTTGAAACTTAGTAACTAGGTAAGAATAATAATGATTTCACAATATGGATAAAGCATCATGATACTTTCGAGTCATATACCCCAAAAAAAAAAAAATTAAAAAAGAAAAGAATTCAACTTAAGTTGCTAGAATATACCAAAGAAAAAAAAGCCATCAATATCCGACGTAAACTTTAAAAAATTAATCGAATATTCGCAGAGAGCTTTCGACTACACACACAGACGTAGAATTTTATATAAAACAATGATTCAAAACCAAAGCTTCTAACCAGTAAATAACAAAATATATGACAATTATCAAAAAAGAGTAGAGAGCACCACTCCACTTTAAGAGTCGTAGAAACGCTCTCGAAAATGAGACAACAACCAATGAGTAGCAGATTTTACTTCTCTATCATATACTGTACAAGAGTTTTTTGACAGAAAGTGTTAGCGCAGAACAAATACGGAGGAATGACCGATGACCTCGGCTTGACCTGAAGAGAGGTCAACTGCAACAAAATACACACCTGGATGATCGTGAAATTGCCTATAGATAAACAATCGAATGCCAGAAGGAATTGGCGAGCTGCATGAATTATAGTAGGGATAAATTGTCCACAATTGGTCTGAGAGCGATTTTTCACCACCGATACCAAAAAGAATGAAGAACGACATATTCCGGAGTTGAGCCGATACCGACCAATTTGGGTTGAAGCCAAAAATGATCACTCACTAAATCGGGCCAAGTTTATAAAACATTTTAAACTTATGTTTTATATAAAAAGAAGTAACACACTGAGAAAAAGATGATTTGTTATAAAAATCAATAAAACCACATGTAAATAATTCCAAAAAAAGACGAATAACATGAAATGAAAATAGACCAAAATACAAATAAAACCAAAAGCCAAAAGAAACTGGATATGGCTGGGCAGACAATACGAAGTACTAATTGAAAAACAGAAATGGAAAAATCGACTAATACAATCAATTATCGCAAAATTTATCCATTTGCAGCATAAATATTGATAAAATAAACATAAAATAACATAAATAAGGAATCACTAGAGACTTAACAACCTCAAAAAAATATCAACTTCAATCCTATTTGATATGACTGTCCCACTTTCTCGATCATAGTGTGTCTTGCGAACTGAAGAAAGAGACAACTAATTATATATTTTGATTTGAATATATAGGTTGTTTAAGGATAAGAAGACACATATTGAGTCTTGAGAATAATCACATGGTTAATAGAGATCATGCGATCCAAGTCCTGTAGTCTTTGTCAGTAAATCTGATCGGAGGCTGAAGTGCAGATGACGAAGAGTTAAAATTTCCAAAGAACGGAGAGCTATATGCGCAATATCTAATGGAGCGATAACGCGCAGGAATCGTTAACGACCCCGAGATGGAAAACTCCTATTATTTTGCTCAGATGCTAGCATCTTTATTTTGTTTGTTTTGAATATATTAAGCTGTTTAAAAATACGATAAGCTTCAAACGTATTTCAATGCTATACACCCACATTCAAATTTAGTAGATATTCTCTATCTTAGGAAGGAATAACACAATACAATAGCAAACGACATTCATGGCGCAGGCTCACGTATTTATAAACATTGTGTGGTCCTATCGGGAATGATTGGCTTGCGGAAGTTTGTGTTTTAAATGGCCTTATACTATTATTTATTATGACAAAAATACTTCAATATTCGATAATGTTTTCATCACAATTGCATACATTTTGTGGATTTGATCAGCGCAGACTGCAGAGTCTGCACTGCTGCAGGTAGGTGAGCTGGCGTTTGGGGTACACAACTAAGTGAAATGAATATGTATGTTCATGGTACTGGCTTCATTAGATGTTACTCTGTCTTATTGTGCATTTAGTAAAGCTATCTTTGGTTTAACACGTGCTGAGCACTTAAGCTACAAGTGACACAGGCGGTCTATTTAAGCCATTTTTTATTCCCCTCAGTCATTTTGAATTATTGCCTTTGTATTTTCAGTAACACATGTGCTACTGGAGGTATACAGTAAGGCTTCTTAATATTTTTAATGTATGCATAATTTTTTGAAATGTATGAAGTGGTTCTATCATTTCATCACTTGTGAAATAGCACATGAATCATTTATTTCTTGAAAGTGACATCATGAATGTGCATTGTGCGTTGTGTTATTGTAATTGGCTAGTGGTTTGCGCTTGCTATTGCTTCTTAAGATGATATATAATACTTATTTTTAAGGACCTCACTTCCTCTCGTGAGCAACATTTTCTATCTTGATATAATGGTGATGTGTGCTATTAAGTATTCGCATTAATTGATTGAATTTGGAGCAAATTTGCTTGATATATTGTGTTAAGATGTGTCAAGAAATGTAATTTTTAGACTAACCGAAGTGTCAACAATTTATCAACCTGACCGACCAATTACCAAATCGGTCACAACATTTTTCGGTTATCAAAATTTCGGTAACAAATTGACACCACTAGCTGCTATCATATATTTCCTCGGAATAGGAAGCATTTTAAGGGCGCTTGATAGCCTCAATGTGCTAAAGCGCCCGCCAAAAAACCCAATCACACACACACAGGAAGCATATTAATATTTCCCCATCAACGTATTATGGGAGGTCACGAAATTGAACCGACCTTACGTCACCTATATAAAAACAAATCCGAGAAAAACGAATTGAAGGTACCTACATCCCCGCAGTTGCTATGGTACACGTACACACTAAGGTCTGGCTTCTTTCTGCTCTAGCGTATGTTTGACGGTGACATGAGAAACGACCATATATGCATTCAAACTGCATTACCGAGAGCTTCAAATTGATATATTGACGAATTGGCTCACCTTATCCATTGGCTGTTGTAATCCTTTTTTAGCGCTTTGCGGTGAAAACTTTCTTTTTTTGCTTAAAAGCAGCCCATGGATTAGGTGAGCCAATGCGTCAATATACCAATTTGAAGCACTCAGTTATGCGGTTTGAATGCATCCATGGCCGTTTCTTATTTCGCCATAAAACATACGCTAGAGGAGAAAATAAGTCGGACCTTAGTGTGTACCATAGCAACTGGGGGACGCGGGTCCCTGTACCTATGGCCTTATGAAATCCTGTAAGTTTGAAACTGATCGGCTATAAACTATGGCTATGGTATGACCGCAAACGTTTTGGAGATGGGGTCACGTGACCTGGCCTTGTGACCTGACCTGAAATGACCCGAGGTAAAAAGTCAGACCATGTGGTTTATTGATTCCCAAACAGTTGTGCCAAATTTGGCGGTGCTGCGCGCCACCGTTTTCCCGCTATTCATGAAAAACCGGAGGAGGCGGAAATAAATACCCTCCCCCGACCTGCACGTGTTCAGATTATGAAGCTATCGCAAGTCCGCAGTTCGCACGCCTCTTCAGATGAGTGCCTTGCAATATCGTAGGGATTAGTTCACTGTCACTGAGGGTCTGAGGGCTGTGAGTTGTGTGCTTAACACATATCATGTGTCAAGTTGTTTGATTGATGAGCTCTTTATAGGCCACTGATGAGTGATGAATCCAAAGCAACAAAAGCAAGCTGGTTTTTGATACAAATAAAACAGGGAATTAGCAAATTGTAAAGCTTATATAGGGTTTTTCATAATGAATGAATGTTACTTTTAAATCAGCCGTAGGAAGACCGAAAATATGATAAAGCAAGTGGATTTTTATATTCTATTGCTGCAAAAATATTAAGGTTTTGATATGTTCAAAAATTATCTCGAAACAATATCCAGATGAATGTTATGAGCCTACAATGTCGAGGCCCAAGAAACGTTGCAACGCGCCATTTTGAAACGAAAAGGAAGTTTGGATTGCCTCTCAGTAAGGTGCGCTGAAAAGCGTAGCTGCATTGCGCCGAAAGATCGGCAGTCACCCAGCCCAGCTTTTTCGCATAATCTGCCACACGGTTGTCGTAGATGTGCCCAACAACTTGGCAATATTGGGGACATAGATGCTGTTCTTGGCTGCTTAATATGGTTCCACCATCTTCCGAGTTTTCTCCACAAGATCAGCTGATTTTACAGTTCGACCTTGATAATTTAATGGGGAGACGGAGCCTGTTAAATAAAACCTTTCGATCAGTCGCTTGAAAGCTAGCCTTGATGGTATGCATAGGCAACACGTTCCCACAGGAGGGAACGTGTTGGGGGGACGTTCACGTGGCCTTCAAATTTTCGGGATTTTAACATGACGCCAATGGGTGTTGCATGGCAATAATTTACTTCAGAATGTCTCTGTCCCCCCAATTTACGTCCCCCTCCACACTGCCCTAAGGCGCAGCCACTGATGTCATTTTTTTTTCTTCTGGAAGTGACTGTACAACTTTCGGCGCACTGCAGCTACGCTTTTCAGCGCACCATAACCATACTGAAAGACAATCCAAACTTCCACTTAGCTTAAAAACGGCGGGTTGCAGCGTTTTTTTGGCCTCGACATTGTAGGCCTATCACTTTCAAGATATTTACTGTTTCGGAATATTTTTTGCGCACAGAAAAACCTTAACGTTTTTGCAACAATATAATCTAAAAATCCACGTGCTTTATCATATTTGTGGTCTTCCTACAGCTTATTTAAAAGTAACATTCATTATGAAAAACCCTGTAGGTAGGCATACATATTTTGCTTCCTTGTGCATGTTGTGACCTGACTTCAAACAAAGTTTCCGATGAAAGGTTTATTTCCGTGGTTTAAGGTTGATGAGTTTGTCTACATACTGAAGGATAGTTAGTTTAGGCCTATTTCAGCTGCTCTCGAGGGCACTGGCGGATCCAGAAAGTGTGATTTTGACAGTTTGGGGGGGGGGCAAATCCCAAAAATTATCGCCATAAATTCTGAACTCATCGGATTTCCGCTTCCGCTTATGTATCAATAAATGATTTAACTCAACTTTCTCTAGTAAAAGTTGCTATAGTTTTTACGACAAAACTCAGGAAAATGTTGTCCAATTTGGCGGCGATTTTGGGATGGTTTGGGGGGGCATGGCCCCTTTGGTCCCCCTGGATCCGCCCTTGCTCGAGGGCTTGGTCCCAATTATCGGGGCTCCGAGTTCCGCGGTATTGATGGGAACGATGTAAAATTGGGGTATACAGCCCTTCCCTTGCGCTCTCTTGCACATTAAACAGTCAATTTCAATTTTCAGCATGATATTTGGTCAGGTCTCTGCATATTGACTAACGTACTCGGCGCTCAGTCCCATTTCTCAAGTATGAAGCTTAGGAGTCATCACACCTATGCATCTTCCAGAACGACTGATTTTGGCCAATAATGAACTCAATTTTCTTACTTTAAGGGAAGTCGATGAACATTTAATAACAAACGTTTGTTCTTATTAATTTCCAAGTAAGTGATATCCGATGAGATTTTGAAATGGTATCAGACTTAGGCACGTAGCCAAGGGGGGACGGCGGGGCGCCCCCCGGAGTCCCGGCGGATCCTTTTCCTCTTTTCGGCGCGCTGGCGCTGCGCGCGCCGAAAAGGGCCGACGAGACCGTGCGAAGCGCGGTATCATGGGCTCTTTAAGAGCCGGAAGATCATGCGAAGCGTGGTTTTTGAGAGTTTAGAGCACTTCAGAGGTTCTTTAGGGGCATCAGGGCCCTCTCTAAAAGACCAGAGGGCCCTTGGACATTCAACAGAGCCCTGTAGGTACATGCCACAGGGGTCCCTAGACGGCGGGTCAGAGGGCCCCCTGAACACGACGAATGAGCACCTAGCCAGCAGAGAGAGGCCCCTGGGAAGGTCGGAGAGGCCCCTGAGCGAGCATGTCGGCAGGGCGACAAAGCAGCCAGTGCAGTCCCTTGCCAGGTCTTAACCCGCGCTTGAACGGGTCCTCAGCCGAACACCATTGACCGGCGGGCAAATATTGCCCCCTCGTTATCTCCGGAACCAATGATCGCAGCGAGACGGGCAATGTGGTGTTCGAAATATCTCATTGAGAAGCATCTAAAGCATACTAAAAAAAAAAAAATTGAGGTTGCATATCAGGTCAAGGTTGGGTCAAAGGTCAAAATTGAGTTATTTGAGCTTATGGACCATGCTTTCTATCCAGAGCCCTTGATTGCCACCATGATCACCCAAAGTGCTCCTAAATGTATAATACACATCCAGCATTAGCAAAAAGGATATTTTTGACAAAGGTCATGGTCAGGTCACAAAGAGTCACTATCCGAATAATATTTTTGAAAGTCATGCGAAACTTGTTTGATGGTCTGTTTTATGCATGGAGTTTGATAGTGGTAATCATTTTACCATCTAAACTTATTTAAATGAAGCTAGTATCAAGCTCAGGTAAAATTCATGTCACAAAAGTTCAAAATTTGAAATGGATAAATATTAACACAAAATGCATGTTTCTAGACCAGTTTTATATCATAAATTCATTGCTGACATTTATTGGTCTTTATATTGTCAACAAAAACCAAAAATTAAATGTCAAAATATTACGTGATCAGTTACCATACTTAATATGGTATGGAGCCAAATACTCACTCGAAAATAAATATAGTGATTTGCAATTTGGTTGGGTATTTGTCATACGTGTTTCGTCAACATATATTCCAATTTGTCAAGATCTTTGAAAGTGTTGGTTTTGTGACCATTTTCCTCCAAAACATTTTTTAGGGGTAAAAAACATTTTGTACAAATCTGAGAGCACCATTTTGTAGGCATTGACATTTTCTATCTTTTTACATTTTTGGTTTGCATTTTAGTCAAAGCGTGGTCTTTGTACGTTCTGTTTAAGCTTAGCTGTTTGTATCGTCAAACTCGTGTGTAGTGACGTCACAAAATTTGTTATATCTAACAAAATTATCGACGATTTTGTATCACAAAAGATATAAAATGTATGTGATAGTAGGTAGGTACTGGAAGTTTCACGTTGACAGCGCCATTGTGTTTTAAGCTATCGCGAAAACTCGTCAGGGGGCAATATTTGTCCCCGTTCAAGCGCGGGTTAAAGGGAGGTGTTCACCTTTAACATGTGGTTTTGAACTGAGATAGCAGTTTTGTAGAGCAGATCGAAAAATTAGTTTATGGCTGAAGAATAACAACTCCGCAACGTAAAAGTAGTTTCGTATACACAGGATTAGTCTGCATTTTCTTCGGGGGGCCCCGAAACACAGCTTCCTCGGTAGTTCGCGGCAGACGGTTCCGAGGAGGACACTCTCTGACACGTAGTACATCTGATTTCCACCTGGTACGTCTGTTAATATCCGCTCAAGCAACGCCCGGGGCTGCGCTGCAACCCTTTGTCAGAGACTGTACTGGCGTCATGGTGGAGCCAGAACGCACCTGCCCTATTCCGTACGATTTCTCGTGAAATACAAGTGGAACTTACTTCTTTCTCGACACATATATCCCATCACTTGTCCAACCAAAAGTCATATTCCGTAGTCTTTGAGCTCAAGATGCACCGTATGGTTGAATTTCAAGACAACTTTCAAGGTGAACTATTCCCTTTAAGGGCCCCTGAGCAGGCTGGAGGGTCCCTGGACAGACCAAAGGGCCCATGGGAAGTTCAAAAGGCCCTTGTGCAGCTCAGATGGCCCCTGACTAGGCCGGAAGGGCTCCTGGGTGGGTCAGAAGGACCCCTTAACATGTCAAATGGGCCCCTAGCCAGCACGGAGGGGCCCCAGGGCAGGTTGAACTTCGAACTGCCTTCGACCGTCGAAGGGCCCTCTGAGAATGTTGACAAGGCGACAAAACAGAAAGTGCAGTCCCTTACCAGGTCGGAAGGTCCCTCTTAGAATGCTGGAGGAGGGCCCCTGGACAGACCTGAGGGCCCTTGGGAAGTTCAAATGGCCACTGTGCATGTCAGAGGGCCTCCTAATCAGATCGAAAGGGCCCCTGAGCATGTCAGAGGGCCCCTGATTTCGTCGAATGGGCCTCTATCCAGCACAGAGGTACCCCTGGGCAGGTCGGAGAGGCCCCTGACTCTGAGCATGTCGGCAGGGTGAAAAGTAGCCAGTGAAGTCCCTGGCCAGCTCGGAAGGGCCCCTGAGCAGACTCGAGGGCCCCTGGACAGACCAGAGGGCCTGTAAAGTTCAAAGGTTCTCTGTGCATATAGGAGGGGCCCCGAATAGACCAAAAGGGCCCCTGGGCGGCTAGGAAAGGCCCCTGAACATGCCAAAGTGGTCAAATTGGCAAATTCTGGCTACGTGCCATCTGCCAGTCCATGGGCCTCTCTGAGGTTCCTGGTCTAATTCAGCTCATCAACAGTTAAAAAAGAAAGGGGTCTCACAACATAAAGTGGCCGAAATCCGTAGAGTTTTTCATTTCATTTTTTTAGGAGGCACTTTCAACGCTCGGGAAGGGCCCTTTCGAGGCGCTCGCCCCCCACACCTGGACGGAATCCTGGCTACGTGCCTGATAAGACTGCCTGTAATTTTGCCTCGAAGCCAACTTTGTGTCGTTCTGTATCTGCAGTGGCTCTGCTTGGTGTTTTTGGGAGCTTATGCCAAGAATTCCGGCCGGTTTGGACTTGTTGTTTGATGGAGATGCCGCATTGAGCCTACAAATCTGCAAACTGTTAATCTTCAAAGCCGACGGAGGTTTTGTGAGCGTTGAGGAATACGTCGTTGTTATGATACTTTTTATGAAATTAGGAAATTTTACAAAATGCAAAACAAGGGAAGTATGCTTAAAATTGTAAATTTAACCATGGATGTCATGGTCTTAGCAACTAAGTTGTGTTTTTGAGGTAAGTTTCAACCTCAGAAAACTAATAAATCCTTCTTTGACGTCGCATCTAACCATTCGTTGAATTTAGCTGATCAACAAAAATATAGGAAATAGGAATATTCATTCTAAAAAATACTGAAGGATGCGACATGTTTCTTCACAGTTTATATTTTGGCCAAGCTGCGACAAAGTCAGCCATCCACCAATCGTCAACGCGTAATATTGCACAATTTAGAGGTCGCCGCTGACTGTTTCCTTTTTAAGAAGGTCTTCTCAGTTTCGACAAACTCGAATATCGAAAATATCATGCTAATGTGAAACCATGTACCACACTGCCAGAGTCGTCGCCACCGGGGGGAGGCTGGGCGGGCCCCCAGGATCGCCCCCATATTATCAGGATTTTAACATAAGCCCCTTAGCCTGTGAACGGGGAAATACCTGGCTGGCTACCCGTGCAAAATGTTGTGGTGACCTTACACACTGCAACTGTCATGGCAAGCGGTGCGTATCAAGGCACGACGCAGCCTGATGCGTCGTGTCGTCACTAATTTGGCTTGTGCACTGCATGCAGCACCGAAGATCGTTTTCTGAGTCTGGGTGGGTCCAACCGAGGGGCCACCACTCACCAGAGACAGGGTGCACCGCAGAGTAAAGGAGTAAGGACCCACCGACCACCACTATGTTACGGTAAAGTTAAAACAAGTTAACAAGTTCAGAAGACTGTTTTCATGCCTGCATTAGTTATATTGCCACGTCTTTCTGGAACTGCAGAAATGGGCCCCATCCCTTTAAGTATTTTATGGGACCCACCCAATGCAGCTAATTTTGCTGATATGTAGGTACGGTGAGTCTATACTCTATACTCAGCAGGCCAACTGAGCGTCTTCAACACTACAATCCCGTCTCCGAAGAATCTATTTTGCCTTATAGAAGGCCCACTATGGGTGCATACCATAGGTGGACCCAGGAGGCAACGGGGATGGCAGCCCCCTCAATGGAAATTGGCGTCCCTGCGCCTTTGCAGGGGCACTAGTTTTGCGCCGAAGGCGCAATCTCGGCGCCCCCAAACCTATGTAGGGCGACCGGGACCCAATCCCATGGAGGACGCCCCAAACCCATGGAGGCCGCCCCTAAACCCGTAGAAGACGCCCCTAAACCCATGGATGGCGCCCTCTATTCCGGAGAGTGCACCCCTATGCCCCAAAAGTATCACGATACATCTTCAACATGGCTATCTCGGATTTGCGTATTTTTGTTTTTTAACCCCCCCAAAAATAAACAAAAAAATTAACAGCGCCCCTCGGGTGCCAAAAATGCGCCCCCCGGCCTGCAGCCCCCTCAATGAAAATCCTGGATCCGCCACTGGTGCATACTCCCGTCTACAGTGAGCTACTTTGACCTCCAGATGAGTCACTCACCTCCAGAGGGCCCGCTTTACCAGAGGGCCCACTTAACCACCAGATGACCCACTTAACCACTAGAGGGCCTACCCTAACCACCGCAGGGTGCGCTCCAACCACCTTAGCCCATCTTAGCTCCAGAGAGTTCACTCTGACATCCAGAGGGCCCACGTAATTTTCAGAAAGCCTACATTCACCGTCTCTAGAGACCAAAGGGTCAGTTCTGGCCTTTGAGATTGAACCCTTTATACAGGGCTCATTCTGACCACCAAAGGGCCAACTTCATGACCTTTTGTGGCCATCTTATGGCCTCCAGAGGCTTATTCCGATTTGGAAGGAACCATCTCAGGTTTATGAAAGCCAGATTTTGACTAGGTTAGGTACCATCCATTCCGATCTATGGGACCCATTGAATTTGTCCAATTTTTGTCATGTCAATTTAGTCCGAATGATTTGATTGGATGCATTTCCGAGACCAGAACGGGAGCTTGTTAGATTGAGCTTGATAAGCGGAGCTTGTTGCTCGGGCCCTGACCCCACCATCCGATCGGACGATTCCAGGTATACGGCAGAAACAAGTAGCTGAAGTAGTGAAATTCGTCTTCTTGACCATTACAATCAATCATCTCAGCGAGCAGTATAGAGAAGACAGACTAAATATGTAAATAACGAAACGCAAGCTCCCATTGAAGACTGAGAAACAACGTTTAGCGTGTACTTTATGATAAGCTGTCCTTGAGCGTATTTGTGCGGTAGGCTGTTTATTTTATTTCAAAATTGAGCCAGGTTTTCTCCCGCAATAATTACACATACCACACTTGCCTGATTCGTTCGGTTGCCTCAATTCCCATGACATGTGGATTAGCGTCTACCCGTGACTGATTTCACGGAATGCTCGTTAGAACAGTTACATTTCACTGAAACACCGCCGTCCGCTGTTTCACGCGCCGTGTTTCAGTGCCGCGGACTGGCACGCCTGAGGGGGGGGGGGGCGGTTTGATCGGCGACTTAGCCTCGGTCCCGTTACCGAACTGTCCGACTGCTATTGGGAGCGTTTGCCTAATCCGTTCCGCGAATCAGCCGCTGGTTTGGGCCGGAGTGGGCGGATTTTCCTAGCGGTGGACCCGCGCCGTACCGGCGGCCGGCAGTGGTCCACCTAGCGTCTTGGAAGGGGGGGGGGTACTGATTCTGTAACTATCTCACCAACTGCTGCTGAGGATACTGGATTCTTACCGCTGCACTGCTTGTATTCACTGTAACGTTATCGCCAGCTCGCTGGCGATGTCGACGAGGTCCATGTCGACGATGAATAAGTTAAAGCAAAACGCCTGAATCGGCAAAGTTTCTTCCCGGCAGAGCAGACTGACATTTAGCCTGAGTCGGGTCAGCAGGTGGTCTGAAGTCTGAACGCCACCTTTGGGTACCGTAGACTGGAGATCTGGACACCAGCTGGTCAATGTGCCCTGGGCTCTGCCCTGAGCACGTGTTCGGTGTCTTGTGTTGGTACGATGTGCCGCACTTAGTGCTGTGTTATGTGGCGTAGCGTGCTGTGCCTTGTGCCATGCTCGGTGCCGTTCTCTGCGCCGTACCGTATACTCTGGGCTGCGCTATGGGTCGTAACATGGCATGCTCTCCGACGTAATGTGCTCTGTAGGATGTTGTACTCTTTACCGTGCCCTGTGGCGTGTCCTGTGCCGTACCCTGTGCCGTGTTCGGTGGTGTTCCCTGTGCCGTGCTCGGTGGTGTTCCCTGTGCCATGCTCGGTGGCGTGCCCTGTACCATGCCGTGCTCGGTGCCGTGCCGTGACCTGTGCCGTGCTCGGTGCCGTGCTCGGTGCCGTGCCCTGTGCCGTGCCCTGCGGTGTACCCTGTACCGTGACGTGCTCAGTGCCGTGCCCTGTGCCGTGCGCTGTATGACCGTGCCGTGCTCGGTGGTGTGGCGTGCAGGCCTGTCGCGCCGGCAGACGGTGATGGCAGTCGGCCGCGGGGCCTCAGCGGCGGCGCCAGTCGAACCGAACGACCGCTGACGATCGATAAGCCGGCCCCTGCAGCAGCGCGGACCCCACAGACCGACAGACAGACAGACAGACAGACAGACAGACAGACAGACAGACAGACAGACAGACAGACAGACAGACAGACAGACAGACAGACAGACAGACAGACACACACACACATACCGAGGACGTGCAGACAGGAATGCACATGCAGGACATGGACCGTGAGTTAGTAGAAGAGACAAGCGATGTGGACACTGGACATATACAAAGCTGGACAGACAAGGAGACGGACAATCAGAGGCGAACAAATTAGCAGGCGGACAGACGGGCACCATGCATGTCAACAGATACACAGGCGAAATAGCAGGCCGACACACAGACATTGATATGTGATAGATCAGGAGACTGATTAACAGACCGCTGAACAATTTGAACGGGAAAAGTTCAGCAGAACTTGCAGACGAGAGAAGTAGTAACTAGATATATCAGTTAGCGTGTCAAGTGCTTGCACACAGCACATAACGAATTGCTGTTGACACTGACAGGATATCTTTAATTTGATTTTGTCTCGACTTTGCGGAACATAATCGGCAATCGCAATAACGTCCCAACAACCGAAGCCCATGGACTGATGCATTATACCCTGTGACATATTTGTGGTACCTATTCGTTGATATTCGTTGGTTAACTCTTCATTCGGGAAAGTTTTATTTTTCGTATCCATCGATTAGGCTGAATGCCACCTTATCCAGGCCTTAATCCAGCGTCCCTTGCTTCAGCGCCTGGTGTGGTGTTAAGCTGCAACGATCGCTTTGTGCAGCTGCTGCGTGCTTTTGGTCACTGTGCTGATCTTCATCTGGTCATTACCGTTGGTGTAGACTACAATGATCGGCAAAAGCTGCCTGGCAGGGTCTTTAGACAGACTTAGTAGCAGAGTCAATGATAGCTAGTTTAGTTGTATTTAAAAACAATGACAATCAATCCAAGTAAGTACCTAAAAACTATCATGTCTGATAATTACAACTATCATGTCTGATAATTTAAGACAGCTAGTTTGTTGTTCTCATCCGATGACACATGTACGATAGCAACACTGCTATTTTATTTCTAGTCTCCTGTACATACAGCTGACTCAGCTGGTTAAGCTTTTCGTGATACATCTCACCGCATGTCCAATGTCTTTGTGAAGATCATAATAATTTTCAGATACTTCGAAAGTTAAGGCCAGCAGAATTTGGATTCATGATGATTGCAATGTGAGCTTGACCGGCCTCGGAGCTTCAACTCGCTCTATCGTCCGGTGACAGCGGCATCTAAACATATCCGCTAGCGACAACAGGATCGAGCGATGAGTACACCCATCCTTTCGGCATAGCGAACTTCGCCTATCCACTTTGATTGCATAATGGTATGGTTGGACGGTCAATTGTAAATCGATAGAAGTATCCTGCAAAGCAAGAGTATCATATTGGAAGTCAGCTCCTCCAACGGAACTATGACCGTTTGCATGAATGGCTTTTCTCGTGCTAGTCTGGAAAGGATTCGATGTTCTTTTTCTGTGAATGGATTCGGTAAAAATTCGTTGGGTGCGTTTTAAATAATTCAAATCCTTCTAACCAGAACAGGAATCAATTGAGATTTGTTTAACTAAGTGTGTTTATAATACATATTAATCCATTTCGTTTTAATTCTACTGGACCAGGAAATATTACGGCGAAGAGGTTTTTGCTGCATTGGACTTAATTTGTGTAGGTCTAGTATTCAATGGCTCTATCGAATTGAAGTTTCAATGAGGCAAACCTTAAATTCATGCAAGCAAATTGGCGCATGCATGCATTTAGTCAGACATATCTGAATTGATCCATTTTATGCCACGATAGTCTCTATAGAAAAGTGCATTTCTTATTGTATGTTTATTCATCTATTGTTAATTTTGTGGCTAAGCATGGCTGTCTTGTTTGTTTTCGTTGTTTTTTATTGTTTATTGTTACATCGCATGCCATCTTGATATGGCAAAAAAGGAACATTTTGAGGATAAATTTTATGTTGTAATGATATGGAGCGTATCTTAGCTGTATCAAGCATCTGTTCCTCCAGTTGTTATTATCTCAATATCGCGCAGAATGACTCAAGTTATCCGTGACTGGGTGGACTTCCCAAATGAGCTATGCAATTCGGGGAATTAGCAGCGGTGCTCAAATCTGATAATGCCCAGAGGACAGAACCACGATGTGGTGCCGCAACTCTTGGTGTGATGTAATGAGTACAGTTTTTTGGTGCCAACATGGTAAAAATCGCAATCTAGAGCAATGTGTGGTCAAGTACGGCTTCGTTGAATTGAAGCCAGGCTCAGTGGACAATACCAGACGCTTATCATATTTATTTTTCTCAAAGTTATAGATGCGAAGGATTACAACAGTTTAAGGATAAATATGCAATTTTTAGTTGGGCAATGGGCAATCCGATACAATATCCTAAAACTTAAACACAATTGGTTTGCCCTTAGCTTGAGTTGAGTGATACGTGATCACAGTATCACGCCATGAGTCCATGGCCATGATTTACCGACTATTAAATACTTACTATTACATTGTTAGCCACATTAAATGCATATTTGTGAAACTTGTCGAAATTTTAGCTATGTGACATATTCATATTTTCCCAAATAAATAAAACCCTGTCAAAACGGCAAGTGATTTTAACATGAATGATTATCATTTGATAACATAGACTCAGCAACCAAAGAATCGAGCCCTGCGTTACAAAAATGGAACCAATATGAAAACTACGGCAACTATAGCCTGCATTACCATACATTTCCATAAACTCCTGCCACTTGGTGAAGTTCAGCTCGGTTGCCGGAACTCTGCAACGTTAGCTGATTGTCACGGTGGCTTTATTTCACCGGCGGCGAGGTCAGAGGCATCAGCAGAGATTGCTTCACTCTGAACATAACTCGGTAATGCCGGCGCACAGTGCTGGAGGGCTAGCCTCGAGAGCCGCAGTCCCCGAGTCCGTCCAGGCTATATCCGTCACCAACACTCGTTCTCTGTGATGTGTATGGCTACTCATTTCCCACACACAGCACCGACTCCCAGTGCACTCTAAATCGCTGCCATACAAGGAAAACAAGCGTGTCATTTTTCGTACCGTTCTATGGACTGCCGCTCTGTAGGTTGCCGAACAAACAGACATATTAACCGTGCTGCATCTTTGGCACCGTGCGTATGTCATGTGCTTCGTGAGTCATGTTTAATGCGCTTCTCCACTGATCAACTGCCCGTACAGCCGCTGTGGTCCCGTGGTCTTGACTCACTGCAACAATAGGCTGGTCTCACCCATTATCGTCTACCATGCCTCTCCGGAAACTGGAGGCGCGGTGCCGTAGGAGACGTGAACGCGTGCCTCTGCCGTCTTGTGTGAGCCGTCGGAAACCGAGTGCCTCTGCGCCGGCTGATGTGACCGGTGCCTCTGCGCACGTCCGGTGATGCTGGAACCGTGCCTCTGCCGCCCGTGTGAATTTGAACCGTGCCTCTTGCGCCGTGGTGCATGTGAAACCGTGGCCTCTGCGCCGTGTGACTGTGAACCCGTGCCTCTGCGCTGTGATGTGAACCCGTGGACCTCTGACCGCCGTGTGACTGTGCAACCGTGGACTTCTGCGCCGTGTGACCGTGAACCTGTCTCTGCGCCGTGTGACGGTGAACCGTGGGCCTCTCGCGCCGTGTGGATTCGTGGAACACCGTGCCTCTGCAACGGGCCGTGTGATGTGAAACCGGAGCTCTGCACCGTGTGGATGTATAAAACCGTGCTCCTGGCGCCCGTGTGCACGTGAACCGTGACCTCGTGCGCCCGTGTGACTGAACCCGTGCCTCTGCACCGTGTGATGTGAACCGTGCCTCTGCACCGTGTGATGTGAACCGTGCCTCTGCGCCGTGTGACATGAACCGTGCCTCTGCGCTGTGTGACGTGAACCGTGCCTCTGCACCGTGTGATGTGAACCGTGCCTCTGCGCCGTGTGATGTGAACTGTGCCTCTGCGCCGTGTGCAGGGCGCAGTCCAATAGTATTGCACCAGGTCTGGTGGATTAACACGGCGACAGTGCGTGTCTGTCGTTCGGAGATATACACGTTTTTACTTATGGTTGTATGATGATACATAGGTATAAGGTACACGGTATGTGGGAAGGTCCGGGAAATGCAGGGCAACATGCGGCACAAAAGTCTTCTGAGAAACACCTTGTACAAAGCGAAAACGGATATACCGTTGTCTAAGTTCTCGGCTTATTCTCAAGTTTTCCCGTTCCCAAGTTCTCAGAAATTCATGCAAATAGGCACGTTGCAGTGTCGTTACTGGCATTGGTATGATATAGCATACGTTTCAGTTCGTCAGGCAATTCAGCACAGCAATTCAACATTTACCTTACGTTGCCGACGGTGCAGAGAAGAGGAATCTGATGCTCTTCCTATACCAATATACCACGGATCCAACGTTACGCTGGTCTGAACATCGTGATAGGTCGTTGATAAATTTTCACTTTCGCTTTATTCGATCCTTTCGTCTTCATAGGCAATTTATAAATATCATGTCGGAGTTCGTGCCAACTCGTTTCGAAGCACTTGTCAGACAGGCGCTGTACCTATTTCAGGTCACGTGACAGAGGTCACGGTTAGTACTGTACCGATCTCAGGTCACGTGGCAGAGGTCACGGTCAGCCCTGTACTGATTTTAGGTCACGTGACAGTGGTCATTGTCAGCACTGAAGCGGTCTTAGTCGGTCAGTATATACCGCAAACGGTCAGATGGGACTTATGAATCATACTGCCCCCTCCCCCCCCCCCAGCCCAGCTGTCCAACAGTTCAGAGACAGGCGACTGCCGAGTGCTGGACAGAGTCGATAGCGGGGGTGTGAAGCCTCGCTGAAGGCTTTCTCGCCACAAAATGTATTTCACAAACTCGTAACTGGTAGTGGTCGTATGATCTCGTTGCTCAATTGAACAGGGTGGGGTTGAAAGCAGTTGCAGTTGGTCGAAAACAGGAAACATCACTTCCTTGTCGATATCACAACTTTGTTGCTACGAGTTGATCACTATGGGCTAGATTGCCTGTAGTCAGCACTCAGCAATGGAATCGTGAGGCGTTTGTTCCACTCCCTGTAGTTGGTGCCCGGTGGCAGTTGGCAGTATAGTGGTGATTGTGAGGCGTTTGTTACACCCCTCTGTACCCTGTAACCACGTGACGTCCCATACTCTGGTGACGTCATGTCACCGGCCCGATGGCGGGGTCGATGGACCCCGGGGCGAACCAAGGCCAGTGTGTCAATGTCGGCCGGGACGGGAGACTGCCGGCGGCGGCTGCACCAGCTGCACAGGTGCAGTGCACCTGTGACCGGTGGCTCAGTTTCAGTGTCGGGGGCCGCCGCCGGCGTCTCTGAAGGCCGGCTCTGGTGGCTGCCGAGCGCGGCTCGTCGTGGGTGGGCTTCACAAACGGAATGGTGACCGGATTATGCGCCGTCTCGGCTACATATTGCCATTTTACTGGTCCTATTTGCACTGCGACGTCAACTAGAGTGTGCACCCATTCAACCAAAAGCGTGACGAGCGCAAAATATGAATTAAATATTTTCGTCTTTGTGTCGATAATTATTATCGATTATAATCGGCACATTCCCGACACCAAATGTTGACTGTGCTGAAAATCGCCTCATCGCACAGACGGCGACAGCTGCGCGGCCGGTGCGGCATTTTCCCTCTAGCCACCGGCGTCCAGTCACCTGTAA
>VOPJ01000625.1:8888-28907 GCA_014673585.1 Semibalanus balanoides
CAGAGGTCATCGAAGGACAAAAATGCAGTTTTTGATATAATTTGTTTTCCTAAATTACTTTTTATCTAAAAATAACAGAGCAATTATTTTGTCACCATCGTGCTTGTATTGTCGAGACGCTTTGAAATATATGCATTTATAACTAAAAATATGACCTCAGGTCAAGGTCATTTGGTGACCCAAGTAAGTCATGTTGCATATGGGGCGACGCGGCCAGACAAGACGAACAGAGTGGTGTCATCCGCTCGTATCTACCTCTTTTCTATCAATAGTTATTGGTAAATCATTGCTGATGACCTCAGATGACCTCAGATGACCTTGTAGAGATCACTTCACTGAGCAACAATTGCACCTTGGTCATCCAGAATGAGCAAAAATAACATGATTCTGAAAGAATCAGCCTGATCCGATGCATACTTTCTGAATAGAAAGCATTCGTTCATTTTCCCGTTCACTTATAATGGGGAGGTCCGGAAATTGGGCTGATCTTTGGTCACCGATACACAAAATCCGAGATAATCCGATTATATATACTTATGATCTTATGAAATCCTGCGAGTTTCAAATCTTTCCGACAAACACTGTGGCTTTGGCACGAGCACAAACATTTTGGAAGGAAAGGTCACTTGACGTGGCCTGGTGACATGACCTAAGATAACCTGAAGTACATTTTTGAAAATGTGTGGGCAATCTGATGGTTCAAAATAGCTGTACAAAATTGGCGGCGCTGCGCGCGCGTTCCGTTTCCGCTGTTCAGGAAAAACCTCAGTAGAGGCTGTCAAAATACCCCACCATGGTGAGGGTTAAAATTATTAAACAATATGTATTTTGTGAAACACCTATAAAAAATAAAAAATGTTTTTTGGTTTTTAAGGGTTAAAAATCATAAGTCATCCAAATAAAAGAACAAATATTTAAAAAGTAAATGTAATTTCCTTTTTTTCTGAAATATTACGTTTGCAATTTAGGTAAAAATTTGATTTTCTACGATTTTTTTAAAAACCATTTATCATTTTTTTTCCAGAGGATTATCGCGCTCGCAAATATTCACATTATGCACATTATCACATAATGTGTTTCCATAAATTGTATAATTAAATATAAATCATGAACCTTAGCCATGCCAAAATTAATGGGGCACTTGGATATGGGTGTTACCTTGTAAGTTCAAGGGGCACGATGCCACGGTGCCCCCCCCCGTTCTGACGTCTTTGGTTCCAAGCCATTACGGTCTGCGTATTCTGAGATTGGCCGCAGGATATGAGTGGTGCCTCGCCAATGATGACGTACCATTCTACGTATACCGTGCATCACAACACACAGTACTCACTTGACGTCGAGCACCTTCACACACCAAACGCCCCTTGACCTTTACTGATCTTAGATCACTTCCGCTCGCACGCACCGGCTACCGCCAACAGGCCAGAACTGTGTAACGTCGCAGGGGGGGGGGGACTGAGTCTGTTTTTGTCTCGCGAGGCTTCTCGGTGGTCATGCGTCACGGTCAAGGCAGGGTTCAGGTGACGCGAATCGGCAGCTCATGCGATAGGGCGGATATGACGACGATACGGAGCTGGATAAAACGCACGGCCCCAGGTCGGCAGAGCATCAGTAGAGCAGAACAAGCGGAGCAGATACGACAGGACATCGTCGAGGGAGACAGACACCATGAGAACTCTGGTAAGATGGATTTTGTGGTCTCTGCTCTTACTAAGTAGTAAATTTCGGGATTTAATGATGCATGCTCTTTGTCCGTGTTTATTGAAAATGATCAATTCAACTAACAGGTAACATTCATTGGGCACTTCAAGGTATATAATGCATTCGAAATGTTTTGCGACTGTTTGGTTAATATCCGAGCTAAGGTGACTATTTATTGTTTGGCTAATAATTGTCTCAAATATTCAATATCGTAACAGTTGAGATACGTGCCATGTACTCAACCGAGACAATTGGATCTAGTAAGCAGTACTGCCATCATCGTGATCGTGGTATTTTCCCAACTCTAACAGATATATTCTTTTTTGCAGACATGTCTTGCTGTCTTCGTGGTGGCTGCATCAGCAGCCGTTCGAAGACCGCTGGGTCTGAGTCAGGACGTACCTACTGGCCTGAGAGGGCCCAGGGCCAGAGGCGTCCTTGGACTGAGCCAGGACGGTACGCTTACTGCGCCTGAGAAGACCAAGGGCGAGAAGGCGTCTGTTTAGGAAACTGAGCCAAGGACGGTACCTCACTGGCCTGAGAGGGCCCAGGGGCAGAGGCGTCCTCTCTGGTCTGAGCCAGGACCGGCAACGATCCTACTGCCTGAGAGGCCCAGGGCGAGAGCGTTTCTTGACTGAGCCAGGACGGTATCTACTGGCCTGAGAGGGCCCAGGGTGAGAGGCGCCCCCTTGGTCTGAGCCAGGACGGCACCTACTGGCCTGGGATGACCCAGGACGAAAGGCGTCCCCTTGGTCTGGAGCCGACTGGAGCGGACGAAGTGGCGCCCCGGACGGCAACCGTCATCTCGGACAACTACCAGCGGCCACGCCGGCGCGACTCACACTTCCGACGCCGGTGAGGCCGAGCGACGTCAGCAGCGTCATCAGCAGCAGCGTTATCAGAGTGACGCCGCCCGTCATGAGCACCGGCGTCACCACCGCCGCCAGGAGGGACTCAACGGCGCGCACGGGCCTCCGGAGTGTCCGCGCAACCCGGCCTCTGAGGCAGCAGGTGGCTCCAGTAGAAGGTTAGGTTAGAGGACAGATGGTCGGGCCAAAGGTCAGGTCAGATATCAGGCCACAGGTCAGGGTAGAGGTCAGGGCAGAGGTCAGGCCAGAGGTCAGGCCAGAAGTCAGTTTAGAGGCCTAGTGGAACCCCCCGAGGCAGACGCGAGCCAGGGGATGGAGCTGCTGTCGTGTGTTTCTTCCGTTTGAAGTGGCACAATTAGATGACGTATGGCGAATGAAATGTGGGTAGCATCGGAATGTACTTCGGTCAGGAGTGATCGAACGAATGCCTAGTTGTTTTTGTGTGAACATGTCGTAATTCGTAGATATGCATTGCGTGTCAAGTTCTTACTAGCTTTTTACTTAAATGGCTGCTACATCTGATACATGTTGGATGCCATCATCGTATTTCAATATTGTATTTCCTTGATCTGTGTTCAGTCCATTTTTTTAGTATCACGGGATGTGAGCTTCTGATCCATGCTATTTTTGTATGCCTTACACTATTGAAGTTTTTGAATACACTTTTTTAAATGATTATATTTCACCAGTCTTCTCGACATAACAAACATTACCGGGCAGAAATACACGAAGAGCAGAATTGATATGAATATGTTAAACGAATGACGAAACTAAAACTAAATAAAAATTATTTAGAGTAGCTTACACACACAACAAATAATGGACACTGGCTGTGACACAAAAATGTGCAAACACATCATGCCGTGAAACTCGATATATAAGGGTTGTACGACTCAAAATTCATTAGCATTCGATAGGTGAATATTTCTCGAGTCTTGCATAATAGTAATACAATTAGTATACAACTGTATGATTTGCATAGTAGGGTAGGGTGGGGCAAAGCGCCCACCCCAACGGTCTGGGCCCCATATCTCCTTTCCTTATGCTTGTTCCGGAAAGGTAAATATATGAGAGGGTAGCTCATTCAGTGTGCTCTCTCCGAATAATGCATCGTAACTGCGTGGCGTGCTTGCTTGAGTACGTAAATTGTAAACATTCCAAGCCTTGCAAATCGGGCGTTTTGCCCCACATATGGGGCAGAACGCCCAGTGTGTGGGGCAGAATCGCGCTAGCCCGGGGCGTTTTGCCCCACTTAATGGTAAAGGTGTAGGTAATTGAAGATGAGATTGTGAATTGCCCGTTACATTTATCTCGCAATGTCGCGCACATGACCCAGCGCCGTGGCTGCTGGACCATTTTGCACTCATGTAATGTGCATAACATTTGAGTCCCAGCCATCGTTCTGCTGTATATTTTCAGGCCTTACTTATTGGGGGAAAATATATATCATACTTTCTGCAACACTCTTCTCATAGTTGCATTAAAAACAATATGTTTGAAAATGTATGTTTATCATTCAATCGTACCGTACAACCCGGTTTAAAATCCAGCTGCACACCTTGTGAGGGTTCAGTCAGACGTCGTTATTCAGTAGGTAAAATGCGAGGGTTCAGGGTTCTGGTAACCACCCTCCGCACCTTCCAATTCTAGTTTCCACAGCATCTACTATATCAGCATCATCTCGAGCTCTCCTCAGTGGAGGCAGCCCTGTCAATTATTTTATCTGCACAGAGCGCAAATGCAGGTTACACTAAACGGCGAAAAACAGAACTGACTTCCCGCTGGTTGACGAGGCTTGCCAAGCGCTTTCACGCTAGTGTTTCGGCACCGTAACCGACTCGCTCTGGGTTTTTTCGATGGTAGGTTTGGACCATATGGCAATGTGATATCATAATATCATATCTGTAGGGATGTGAAAGCTACCTACGCAAGAACCTGTTCCGTGAATATTAAATATCCATGGACACAGGACAATCGGGATAATAGGGGCTTCGTTACATTCTTTTTTGATTAATGTGAGTTCCAACAGTTTCTGACACTAGATCAAGGATGACCTGGTTCTTTGAACCCCAGGTGCCCATCAAGCGGCGTCCCTCCGCCCAGTGACGGGCCCTCTCTCGGCCTGTGACAGTGCCCCCTCCGGCCAAGAGACGGCGCCCCCTCCTGCTAGTAACAGCACGGCTCCGGCCAGTAAGCGGCGCTCAACAATAATGCTTAAAGGCCAACGACGAGCTCTTGCGGAAGAGAGGCGATCCGCAAAAATTGTGCCACTATTTTGTGGCGAGCCCCTGTCCATCTGTTGGTGCCCCTCAAGACAATTTCATGGTTTTCTTTGTGAACGTCACTGTGACCGTGCATTTTCGAGGCAACATTTTTTTTCATAAATGTAATGGGAACGCGAGAAAGGCAAAAATTCCTTTCAAAACCGTGACAACACACACCATTTGATATCATTGGTGCTGCTTATGGGGCAAAACGCCATGGTGGGCGGTTGCCCCTTGAAAATGGGCGTATGACCCAAATCGCTCACTGACAACTGTTTGCTTTCCCTCACAATGCGCCGCAATGGTACCAAAAGAAACTTGGGTCCAAATCAATTTGCGTACCCATCGCTTTGACATAACAGGACCTTACAGCTCTCCTTACAGTGGATACTGCAAAGTTTAGCAAAAAACAAAACCTCAAATACGTAAAAAAAATCGGGAAAAAACACTTACGTTTGCCGCACAATCTTTACCGCACAGCTAGCGCCCCAGAAAAAGAAATGTTAACAAAGTCTCCCGCGTTCTTCAAAATGGCTATCAAGAACTTGTACAAATATCCATAGTTTCCGAAATTGGGGGGGGGGGCGTTTTACCCGCCATGGGCGCTTTGCCCCACTCTACCCTAACAGCATGGCGAAAAAGGTGAATTTCAACTAGATAGGGCAAGTAGTTTCTGAGATGCAAAAACGATGCGCATGTGCAGAGCCACCCAACTCCTGACTTGTGAAAGGGCGGCGGATGAGAGGTCCCTAAACACACACCAAATTCGAACACAATCGCCGCAGCCGTTCCCTAGATATAAAACAGGGTGTGCACATTGCACACGTGTAGAGGCACCACATCCCTGACTTTGGAAAACTGGCTGAGAGCCTGATCACAGACCAAATTTTAACACAATTGGCTCAGCCGATCCTGAGATATAAGATAGGGGTGTGCACGGCGCACGTGCAGAATTACCCCTCCCCTGATTTGTGGGAAAGTTGCGACTGAGGGGTCACTAACCAGTAACCACACACCAAATTTGCATTCAGTCTGCCCAGCCGTCGCCGAGTTTTTGCGAGAAAACACTTTTCAACACCCCTCACGCGGCAAGCGCCACGCGCAGTGGTATAGTCACCCACATGAGTCGGCACTGGTCTCAACAAGAGTGTTTGGATGGGGCTACTCAGCAAAAAATACCAAGTTTGTTAATCGGAAGTGCGGTTGTAGAGATCTAAGCTTCTCGAAATCGACGTCACTGGTCGGGCAGGGCCGAGTCACTGATATTAATATTTTTCCATATAACTACCACGAAAAGACGAGCGAGCGATGCACGCTCGCTCGTAAGCGAACGTCGCAATGCAAAATGTAGACACTTAGGCGCAACAAGTGTAAAAATAAATTATAGAAGTTCATTGGGATAAAACGACTCTTACTTATGAGCTATCTCCGCCAACATGTGCCTGTGAGTGTTTGGCCCACTGATCGACTGCTCAGTCTGTCCCGTACGGGTCGGGACAGGTCACGTGACCGCCGCCGGCTGTTTACTCCCTGTCCGAGGTCAGTGGGTGACTAAGAGTGGTGCGGTAACTGCGATGCATTGGCGCGCGTTTTTTTTTTCTCAACGTTTTTTATAAAGTTACTTCTAGAAATTATTTCATGAGTTACTTTAAGTTAGGGACTAGGGAGCCATAAGTCAATTAAAAATAAATATATTGCTTTAAAATTGGTTTTGACAGCGTCTAAGCGTGACCCTCTTGTACTTATTACTTTTTTAACCCGCGCCCTGGTGGGCCTCTGAGACAACTTCGCCATGGTGAGGGGGGTCAAAATGACACACCCTCTAACTCAAAAACCAGAATAGATTGAAACACGCGCAAAAAAACGTTCGAAAGCTCTCAACATGTTCATTCGAAGCTACAGAGACCATTTTATTTGAAGTCAATATTGAGGTCGTCAGAGGTCATCAAAGGTCAAAGTTCACAGTTTTAGGACTTTGCTTCGAAAAACCGCCGTATATCTCGTGAACTATGAAAGCTAGGGGGAAAAAATAGAAAGCTCATCAAAAATGCAGTCGTACTAGATTCCTCAAAATTGAGCTTAGATCATTAGTTTAGGATCCAGAGGCAGGGGCGAATCCAGCCGTTCGGTCGGGGGGCAACTTTTTTTGCAAAAAGTTACCACATTTTTTTTCTCCGTGGATTTGGGATTCTCGACATATTTTGCATTCCAGACGAAAACAAAATGTGAAAAAACTTTTTTTGTGAAAAAAAATAAAAAAAATGGAGAAAAAAACGTTAAAAAAGGGGCAAAATCACATTAAACACAAAGAACACCATTTTCCGTAGCATATACACAGTACACACGTAAGTAATAGTCACGTTTATTTCATACCAACACGCAGGGGCGTCACCGATAATTCTTGAGGGGGTCGGCTGACCGCTGAAATGACGAAAAAATGTAGGTATATCCGTTTTGTTTGCGTGTATTAACCCTCGCCCTGGTGGGGGGTCATTTTGACCCCCCTAAGGTTTTTCCGGAATAGCGGAAAAACGTCGGCGTGCAGCGCCGCCAAATTTTGCACAGCTGTTAAAACATCAATTTCCCACACTTTGGCAAAACAAATCCTCAGGTCATCCGAGGTCAGGTCACCAGGTCACTTTAAGTGACCTTACCTTCCAAAATGTTTGTGATCGTGCTAAGGCCACAGTTTTTATCCGAAAGATTTAACACTTGCGGGATTTCATAAGATCATAAATAATACAATTTGTGTATCTCAGATTTTTTGCATCGGTGACCTAAGGTCAGGTCAGTTTTCTGACCTCCCCATTATAAGTGAATGGGAAAATAAACAAATGCTTCCTTTTCAGAAAATATGCGATAGATTAGGCTAATTCTTTCAGAATCATGTTATTTTGGCTCATTCTGGATGATCAAGGTGCAGTTGTTGCTCAATGGTCTCTACAAGGTCATCTGACGTCATCTGAGGTCATCAGCAATAATTTGCTAATAACTTTTGATATAAAAGAGATAAAGACGAGCGGTTAACACCAATGTGTTTGTCCCGTCTGGCTGCATCTCCACATATGAAAGATGACCTACCCAGGTCACCAAATGACCTTGACCTGAGGTCAATTTGTCAAATAAACCTCACAAAGTCACAAATTATTTGCTCTTAAGCGCCTTGACGAGAAAACAAGATGGTGTTAAATTCATTGCTTCTAGTTGTTTTTAAGATTAAAAATTATTTGGGAAAAATAAATTTCCTACAAAAACTTGCATTTTTGATCTTCGATGGCAATCTTTTCTGTTAGCCTAACTATTTTGAATCTGAACTCAATTTTTAGAAAACATCTAGTGCGATTGCAATGTATTTTTTTTTTTTTTTTTCATTCTGGGTTCCTTGCCTAAATCATAGTCATGAGATATACGGGGTTGGTTCGAAAGCAAATAAAAAAACTGTGAAATTTTGACCCTTTGATGACCTCTGGTGACTTTAACATTGACCTTAGCTAGAAATAGTCCTGGTAACTTCGAATTACAAGACGTTGAAGAAGCTTTCGAACACTTTTTTCGGGCGTCTTTCTATCCCTTTTTGTTTTCGAGTTAGATGGGGGGTTCATTTTTTGACTCCGCCCACCATGCGAACCGCGAAGTTTGTCTCGGAGGCCCACCAGGGCGCGGGTTAAAGCCTTTGGCAGCATTTTTATGTAGATTTCCATGTTATTAATACGCATTTAAGGTTAGGCTAGTATTTTAGGTATTTTAGGTATTTTAGGGGGCCGAGTTTGCGTCATATCGTTTGCGTCGGCCTTTTCGGAACTCGGCAGGCTAGCTAGCTTAACATGTAGCTAGCTTGAAAATAGTGCCCTCGCCTTACGGGCTGACATGCCTCCCTGATGTTTTGTTTTCTGAAATCACTTTTCACTTATGCGGAACATCTTGCTGAAATTTATGTAGCTGAGTTGACAACAATTATACATATGCTGGCAAAATGTCACTGAAAATGATTCAGACATTTGGGAGATAATGACGTTTTAGTGACGATTATAGTTGGTGGAAAAGACGGTAATTATTGTAAAAAAGGAGAAAATAGAGTTATGCAGCAAATTGCTAACAGAAAGCGAAACAGATCGAAAGTGACATTTTTATTAGCAAATGCCAACTCGGATTTCCGAAATTTTGTGTTTCTTACGCTATTTCTTAAAATCACTAAAAACACAATTTTCAAATATTTTGAAAAACCGAAAGATAAGTGAAAGAACTAAATGTGCGCCAAGGGAGACTGCCAGACACTTCATTAACTCATTTTCCCATTTTCCCTATTTCTATCATTAAACAATTGCGTATTTTGTGTCATACCGCGAAGCGGCGCGAAATTTTCGAGTTTTCACTGTGGATGCCTGTATTTTGACTGTTACAAAAGCAATTTTTACAGCTGAACGTTCGACCGTTGGGGGGGACAAAACATAGTCTCAGAACCTTGGGGGGGGGGCATGGTCCCTTGGCCCCCCTGGATCCGCCCTTGTCCAGAGATCATCGAAGGACAAAAATGCAGTTTTTGATATAATTTGTTTTCCTAAATTACTTTTTATCTATGAATAACAGAGCAATTATTCTAACACCATCGTGCTTGTATTGTCGAGGCGCTTTGAAATATATACATTTAGACCTAGTAAGACCAATTAAAAAATATTACATCAGGTACAGGTCATTTGGTGACCCAAGTAGGTCATGTTGCATATGGGGCGATGCGGCCAGACAAGACGAACAGAGTGGTGTCATCCGCTTGTCTCTACCTCTTTTCTATCCACAGTTATTAGTAAATCATTGCTGATGACCTCAGATGACCTCAGATGGCCTTGTAGAGATCACTTCACTGAGCAACAATTGCACCTTGGTCATCCAGAATGAGCAAAAATAACATGATTCTGAAATAATCAGCCTGATCCAATGCCTACTTTCTGAATAGGAAGCATTTGCTCATTTTCCCGTTCACTTATAATGGGGAGGTCAGGAAATTGGGCTGACCTTTGGTCACCGATACACAAAATCCGAGGTAAACCGATTGTAGATACTTATGATCACATGAAGTCCTGCGAGTTCAAATCTTTTCGGACAAACACAGTGGCTTTCGCACGAATCCACAAACATTTTGGATAGGGCAAGGTCAACTTGACGTGACCCTGGTGACCTGACCTGAGATACCCTGAAAGTCAATTTGTTTTGCCATAAGTGTGGGCATTGATGTTCACATAGCTGTACAAGATTTTGGCGGCGCTGCGCGCCGTCCATTTTTTTTCGGCTGTTCAGTGGAAAAAACCTCAGGGAGAGGGTCAAAATACCCCACCATGGTGACTGGGTGAGGGTTAAAAGATTTAAAAATATTTATTTTGTGAAACACCTATAAAAAAATGTTTTGGGGTTTGAAGGGTTAAAAATCCATAAGTCAACAAATCAAAGAACAAACATTTTGAAGCAAATGTAATTTCCTTTTTTCTGACATCTTACGTTTGCTATTTAGGTAATAATTCGATTTTCTACGTTTTTTAACCATTTATCATTTTTTCCCGAGGATTATCACGCTCAAAAATATTCACTTTATGCTTATGTGTTTTCATAAATTGTATAATTAAATATAAATCATGAACCTTAGCCATGCCAAAATTAATGGGCACTTTGATATGGGTGTCCCCTTGTAAGTTCAAGGGGGCACGATGCCACGGTGCCCCCTCGTTCTGACGGCTTTGGTTCCAAGCCATTAGGGTCCGCGTATTCTGAGATTGGCCGCAGGATATGATCGGTGCCTCGCCAATGATGACGTACCATTCCACGTATACCGCGCATCACAACACACAGTACTCACTTGACGTGTACCATCTACACACGCCAAACGCCCTTTGACCTTTAGTGATCTTGATCACTTCCGCTCGCACGCACCGGCTACCGCCAACGGGCCGGAACTGTGTGACGTCGCAGGGGGGGGGGACTGAGTCTGTTTTTGTCTCGCGAGGCTTCTCGGTGGTCATGCGTCACGGTCAAGGCAGGGTTCAGGTGACGCGAATCGGCAGCTCATGCGATAGGGCGGATATGACGACGATACGGAGCTGGATAAAACGCACGGCCCCAGGTCGGCAGAGCATCAGTAGAGCAGAACAAGCGGAGCAGATACGACAGGACATCGTCGAGGGAGACAGACACCATGAGAACTCTGGTAAGATGGATTTTGTGGTTCCTGCTCTTATTTAAAGTTGTAGATTTCGGAATGGAAAGATGCATGCTACTTGGCCGTTTGTAATTGCAAATGATGCGTTCAGCTAACAGTTTAACATTCATTTGGCACCTTAGTAGATATTTATATTAAAACATGTGTTGCCACTATTTGACTCATATCCGAATTAAGATGATTATTTGTTGTTTGGTTGATACTTGTTCCAATATTTAATATCGTAACAGTTGAGACACCTGTCATGTACCTTACCGATTCAATTTGAGCCAGGTTGGGATAGCAGTATTGACATCAGCCGTAATCGTTTGTTAGTTTCCCAACTTTAACACTATATTATTATTTTTGCAACATGTCTGCTGTCTTCGTGGTGGCTGCATCAGCAGCCGTTCGAAGACCGCTGGGTCTGAGCCAGGACGGTACCTACTGGCCTGAGAGGGCCCAGGGCGAGAGGCGACCCCTCGGTCTGAGCCAGGACGGTACCTACTGGCCTGAAAAGGCCCAGGGCGAGAGACGTCCTCTTGGTCTGAGCCAGGACGGCACCTACTGGCCTGAGAAGGCCCAGGGTGAAAGGCGTCTTCTTGGTCTGAGCCAGGACGGTACCTACTGGCCTGAGAAGGCCCAGGGTGAGAGGCGTCTTCTTGGACTGAGCCAGGACGGTACCTACTGGCCTGAGAGAGCCCAGGGCCAGAGGCGTTCCCTTGGACTGAGTCAGGACGGTACCTACTGGCCTGCAAAGGCCCAGGGTGAGAGACGTCCCCTTGGACTGAGTCAGGACGGTTCCTACTGGCCTGAGAGGACCCAGGACGAGAGGCGTCCCCTTGGACTGAGCCAGGACGGCACCTACTGGCCTGAGAAGACTCAGGGCGAGAGACGTCCCCTTGGTCTGGAGCCGACTGAAGCGGACGAAGTGGCGCCCCGGACGGGAAGCCGTCATCTCGGACAACTCCAGCGGCCACGCCGGCGCGTCTCACACTTCCGACGCCGGTGAGGCCGAGCGACTCAGCAGCGACGTTTCAGCAGCCAGCGGTCATCAGGAGTGACGCCGCCGTCATGAGCACCGGCTCACCCCCGCCGCCAGGAGGACTCAACGGCGCGCACGGACTACGGAATGTCCCGCAACCCGGCCTCGAGGCAGAGGTGCTCCAGTATAGAGGTCAGGTTAGAGGTCAGAGGTCCGGGCCAGAGGTCAGACCAGCAGATCAGGGTAGAGGTCAGGTCAGAGAAAAGGCCAGAGGTCAGGCCAGAGGTCAGGTCAGATGTCAGGCCAGAGGTCAGGTCAGATGTCAGGGTAGAGGTCAGGCCAGGCCAGTCAGGTCAGATCAGGCCAGGGTAGAGGTCAGGGCAGAAGTCAGTTTAAGAGGCCTAGTTGAACCCCCGAGGCAGACGCGAGCCAGGGAGATGGAGCTGCTGTCGTGTGCTTCCTTCCGTTTTTAAGGTGGCACAATTTAGATGGCGTACGTGTGGTGAATTGAAATGTGGGTAGCATCGGAATGTACTTCGGCCAGGAGCGATTGGAACGAATGCCCTAGTTGTTTTGGATGTGAACATGTCGTAATTCGTAGATATGTTATTGCGTGTCAAGTTCTTACTCGCTTTTTACTGAAACAGGACTGATACATCTGATGCATGTTAGGATGCTATCATAGTATTTCAATATTGTATTTCCTTGATCTGTGTTCAGTCTATTTTTTATAAAGTATCACCGGATGTGAGCTTCTGATCCATTGATATTTTTGTATGTTTTACACTATTGACAGTTTTTGAATAAACGTTTTTCTTCTTCTCAAAATGATTATATTTCACCAGTCTTCTCGACATAACAAAGCATTACCGGGCATAAATACACGAAGAGCAGAATTGATATGAATATGTTAAACGCATGAGGAAACTAAAACTCAATAACAAATTATTTAGAGTAGCTTCACACACAAAACAAATAATGGAACACTGGCTGTGACACAAAAATGTGCAAACACATCATGCCGTGAAACTCGATATGTAAGGGTTGTAAGACCCTTTTTCCAAAAAAATATCAGCGATTCGAATAGGGTGAATATTTTCTCGAGTCTTAAATAAAATAATACATTAGTATACAAGCTGTGTGTATTTGCATAGTCAACAACGCATGGCGAAAATGTGACATTTCAACCTAGATAGGGCAAGTAGGTTCTGAGAGTTTGCAAAAAACGAAATGCCATGGCAGAGCACCCAACTCCTGACTTGTGGAAGGGCGGCGGATGAGAGGTCCCCAAACACACACCAAATTCGAAAACAATCGCCGCAGCCGTTCCCGAGATATAAAACAGGGTGTGCACGTGCACACGTGTAGAGGCACCCCTTCCCTGACTTTGGAAAACTGGTGGCTGAGATGTCCCTTATCACAGACCAAATTTTAACACAATTGGCTCAGCCGATCCTGAGATATAAGATAGGGGTGTGCACGGCGCACGTGCAGAATTACCCCTCCCCTGATTTGTGAGGAAGTTGCGACTGAGGGGTCACTAACCAGTAACCACACACCAAATTTGCACTCAGTCTGCCAAGCCGTCGCCGATTTTTTGCGAAAAAAACACTTTTCAACACCCCTCACGCGGCAAGCGCCACGCGCAGTGGTAAAGTCACCCACATGAGTCGGCACTGGTCTCAACCAGAGTATGTATGTTGGATGGGGCTACTCAGCAAAGAAGACCAAGTTTGTTAATCGGAAGTGCGGTTGCAGAGATTTAAGCTTCTCAAAAGCGTCGTTACTGGTCGGGACGGGCGAAGTTCACTATATTAATTTATTTTCCCCAATACCTTATACGAAAGGAACGCTCAGTCTTGTCGAAACTGCTACAGTCTGGTCCATGTACGTGGTCGGAGGTAACCGGACCGCCGCCGGCTGTTTACACCCTGTCTGAGGTCAGTGACGGTTCGATAAGAGTGGAATGCCGGTAACGCATGCAATTGAGCGCGCGATTTTTTCTCAACAGAATATTTTATATTTTTTATTAAAGTTATTTCTAGCAATGTATGTCATCGAAGTTACTTTAAGTTAGGGAAGCATAAGACATATTACAAATACAATTATATGCTCTTAAATTGGTTTTGACCAGGTCTAAGCGTGCCTCTTGTACTTATTACTTGTTTAACCCGGCGCTCCTGTGTGGGCCTCGGAGACAACTCGCCTATGGTGGGGGGTCAAAATGACACCACTTTTATATCTAAAAAAAAGAAGAATATAGAAACACGCATAAAACAAAACGTCGGAAGCTCTTAACAATGTTCATATCGAAGTTACTCGCAGACCATTTTTTGTAAGGTCAATATTCGAGATCGTCGATGTCACAAAAGTCAAATATTCAAGATTTTAGGCTTTGACTTCGAAAACCGCCGTATATCTTCGTAAAAACTAGTCGATAGGCTTAGAACAAAGCGAAAAAAAAAAATCGAAAGCTCATCAAAAATGCCAGGTACGTACCGGATTCCTCAAATTGAGACTCAATTCAATAGTTTAGGCTCTAGAGGTCCAATCGAATGTGTTCAAAATGCAGTTTTGAACCTAGACTTGTGTTCCTAAATTATTTTTGATCTAAAATAATAGAGCAATTATTCAATAAGAACATCGTGGTATTGTCGAGGGCTTTAATATATACCTTTGGACCTGTAACGATCAATTTTTTAAAATATGACCCTAGGTCAAGGTTCATTTTCGGTGGACACAAGCTAGGTTCATGTTAGCATATGGGACGCAGGCCAGAGAGACAAGCAGGAGTGTGTGGTCATCCCGGCTCGTCTCTATCTGTTTTCTATCATAGTTATTAGCAAAAATTTGACCGATGACCTCAGATGACCACAGATGACCACACTTGTAGAAATCACTTCCTGAGCAACAATTGCCACCTTGTCATCCAGAATGAGCAAAAAAACATAATTCTTGAAAGAATCAGCCTTGATCCAATGCTACTTTCTGAATAGAAAGCATTCGCGTCATTTTCCCGTTCACTTATAATGGGGTAAGGTCAGAAATTGGGCTGAACCTTTGGCATCCCGATACACAAAAATCCGAGAATAACAATTGCTAGGTACTTTATGTTTTATGAAATCCTGCGAGTTTCAAATCTTTCGGACAAAACACTGTGAATTGCACGATCACAAAATGGAAGGCATAAGGTCATTTGGACGATGATGAGTGACCTGACCGTTATGAACCTGAAAGTCAAATTGTGACCAAAATTATGGCCGAGGCAATAATTGATGTATTTTAAACAGCTGTACAAATTTAGCAGGCGCGGCGTCCGTCATTATTTCCCGCATGTTCAGGAAAAACCTCGGGGAGGGGCGTCAAATACCCCCACCATTGGCGAGGTTAAAGATACTTACAATATTATTTTATGAAAACACTTCTAAAAAATGATCTTTGGATTTTAGGGTTAAAAAATCCGATTGATCAATATTTCAAAGAACATAATATGATTGAAAATGTAAATTTCTTTTTTTCTGACATCTTACGTTTTGAATATAGGTAAAAACTCAATTTTCTTACAATATTGTTTATAACATGATATTTATTCCCCGAGGATTATCACGCTCGAAAGTATTCACATCATACATATGTGTTTTCATAAATTGTATAACTAAATATAAATCATGAACCTTAGCCATACCAAATTTAAGGAAACGCTTTTATATGGGTTTCCCTTATAAGTTCAAGGGGGCACGCCGCACGGTGCCCCGGTGCCCCCCCCGTTCCGACGCCTAAGGTTCCAGACCATACCGGTCCGCATATTCTGAGATTTGCCGCAGGATATGATCGGTGCCTCACCAATAGGTGACGTGCCATTTCACGTATACCGCGCATCATAACACAAGTACTCACTTGACGTGGAGCACCTACAGTCTTCATGCACACCAAACGCCTCTTGAACTCCAGCAATCTTAGATCACTTCCGCTCGCACGCACCGAGCTGTTACCGCTTACAGGCCGGAACTGTGTGACGTAGCAGTGGGGTGTCACTCAGTCTGTTTTGTTTCGCTCGGCCTCTCGGTGGTCATGCGTCACGGTCAGGGCAAGGTTCAGGTGACGCAATTCGGCACCTCATGCGATAGTGCGGATATGACGACGATACGGAGCTGGATAAAACGGACGGCCCCAGGTCGGCAGAGCATCAGTGGAGCAGAACAAGCGGAGCAGATACGACAGGACATCGTACAGAGGACGACGAACCATGAGAACATCTGGTAAGATGGATTTATGTGGATCTCTGCCATTATTTAAATGTAGAATTTCCCCGGAATGAAAAGATGCATGCTACTTGGCGTCTTGTATTGCAATGATGCATTTTCAAGCTAACAGTTAACAATTCATTTGGCACTTAGTTTAATATATTATATTAAACCATGTTTTGCCAATATTTGACTCAAATCCGTGTTAAGATGATTATTTGTTGTTTGGTTGATACTTGTTCCAAATATTTAATATCGTAACCGTTGAGATACCTGTCATGTACCTTACCGATTCAATTTGAGCCAGGTAGCAGTGTTGACATCACCGTAATCGTGGTAGCTTCCCAACTTGTAACAGCTATATTCTTATTTTTGCAGACATGTCTTGCTGTCTTCGTGGTGGCTGCATCAGCAGCCGTTCGAAGACCGCTGGGGTCGAGCCGGACAGGTAACCTACTGGCTGAGAGGCCAGGGCGAGGGGCGAACCCTCGGTCTGAGCCAGACAGTACTACTGGCCTGAAAAGGCCAAGGGCGAATACGTCTCTTGTTTTTTTGTTTTTGTTTTGTTGTTTCTAACCGCCACCCAATGAGTAGGGACCAGGAGTGCCCGCCCACAAATCCCAACGACGCACAAACTTACTTTAACACCCAGAGAACTAAATGGAAAATGCTCGCGGCACTCCCAGCAAGAAATGGAAACAAAATAAAAACCAGCTAATGAAGAGAGGCACATGAACAGGTTTTAGACATGTGATATAATAGAAGGCAACGAAAAAAAAAAGTAGATCATTGCTGAGCAACAAATGAACTGCCCACCCACTACCCCCAGGCTATCACATTATTCACAGTAATAGTATACGAGGACATCAGACATACAGACAGAGGACATGTTTCTGGTTCAAATTCAAGCGTGTTTTGCTGTCCTTTCTGGACCCACACTAGTAAGCGTAGCTGTTTGCTGAGTAGAGTCCCTGAGGCCAGACGCCATTTGATGGGCTATTAAGCAATAAAATAAAATGAATCGCAAATATATTTAAATAAACCTGGTCTGAGCAGGACAGGGCACCCTACATGGCACTGAGAAGGCCCAGGGTGAAAGGCGTAGCTTCTTGCTCTGAGCCAGGACAGGTTACCTACTGGCATGAGAAGGCCCAGGGTGAGAGGGCGTTCTCTCGGACTAGAGTCAGGGCCAGACTCTGGCCTGAGAATGTCCAGGATGAAGGCGACTTCTCGGGTCTGAGCCAAGGATTGGCGCCTACCTGACCTGAAAAGGTCCAGGCTGAAGGCGCTTCTTGGTCTGAGCCAGGACTAGGTACCTCTGGCTGAGAGAGCCCAGGGCAGAGGCGTCCCCTTGGACTGAGTCAGGACGCTACTATACATGCTGAGAAGGCCAGGGCGAGAGGCGTCCCTTGGTCTGAGCCAGACGTCTACTGGCCTGCAAAGGCCAGGTGAGAGACAGTCCCCTTGGAATTGCAGTCAGACGGTACCTACTGGCCTGAGGACCCAGCCAGGCGAGAAGGCGTTCCCCTTCGACTGAGCCAGGACAGGCACTACTGGCCTGAGAAAGACTCAGGGCGAGAGACGTCCCTTGGTACTGGAGCCGATGAAGCGGACGAAGTGGCGCCCCCGGACCGAACCGTCATCTTTGGACACAAACTCCAGCGGCCACGCGGCGCGTCTCACATTCCGACGCAGCGTGAGGCCGAGCGACGTCAGCGCGTCATCAGCCCAGACAGCGTCATCAGAGTGGACGTCGCCCGTATGAGCACCGGCGTCAACACCGCCGCCAGGAGGACTCAACGGGGCGCACGGCTACAGGAATAGTCCCGCAACCCGGCCTCCGAGCATTCAGGCGCGCAGATAGAGCGTTAGGTTAGAGGTCGATTCAGGCCAGAGTAGGCCAGAGGTCAGGCCAAGAGCGTCAGGCACAGAGGTTAGGGTCAGAGGTCAGGCCAGAGGTTTCAGACACAGATCAGGACTGAGATCAGGCCAATGCGGTCAGGTCAGAGGTTAGAGTAGAGAAGTTTTTCCCAGGTCAGAAGTCAGATCAGAGGCCCAGTTGAACCCTCCGAGGTAGATGCGAGCCAGGAGATGGATCACGAAGCTGTTGTCGTGTGTTTCTTCCGTTTGAAGTGGCACAACTAGATAGCGTGTGACGAATGAAATGTGGGTAGCATCGGAATGTACAGGGGCGGATGAACGAATGCTTAGTTGTCTTGGTGTGAGCATTTCGTACTTCGTAAATATGCTTTACGTGCAAGTTTGTACTTTTGTACTGAAAGGGCTGCGGCCTAATATACACGTTGGATGTTATCATAGTATTTTAATATTTTATTTCCTTGATCTGTGTCTCATTTATATTTTTAGAAGTCCCACCGTTATTGTGTTTCTGATCTATGTTGTTTTTGTATGCTTTACACTATTGGAGTTTTTGAATAAACGTTTTTTCATTTTTTCCATTCTTTCCGATTTGTTCAACATTACCGGACAGAAATACACGAAGAGCAGAATTGATATGAACATATTGATGGAAGGATGAAACTAAAATTCAATAGAAATGCTTTACAAAACCCGTTAGCTTAAACATTAGGGATACCGGACACTGGCTGCGACACAAAAATATGCATATACTGATCCGTAAAACTCCATATGTAAGGATTGCACGACTCAAAATATTAATCAGTATTCGATAGGTTGGTGGCATTTTTCGAGTTTGATATAATACATTTATTACAACTGCATGAATTGCATACGCATAGGAACAGCATAGCGAAAGATACATAGATATCAGGAACTGTGTTTCCCACTTTTATTTATGAACAGAGACAAATTGTGATTAGCAAAAGCACGCTTATACAAAAGACGTTGCAACCAGTAAGACGCCTTACACGGCGAAGGACGAGCGAGTCCGAATAAATCCGCCTCAATTTATCACCCGCCCAACGGAGGTTCGTTTTGTGCAAAGTATGCCTTTGAATTGTTTTCGCTATGTGTTGTTTTGCCGTCGCATATATATCCGAGCTAAATCGATACTTTGAACTTAATAGGTTTTGCAACGTTATTTTTAATTTGCAATTATAAGCTTCATGTTTGTAGGCAAACATTCATTTTGGGTGGTAATTCAGATGGATTTGATTTTGCTTTACAGCTTCGTCATTTTTATCGTTTAGCACCTTTGGTTTTGAAAAACTACGGTGGTGTAATGAAGGAAATGTTATAATCCGTCAATGTAAAGTATTAACAGGCGGATTTAACAACGAAATACCATTAAAAAAAAATTGTTGCATGCATTTTAGAGGCGGTACATTGGTCTACACATTGGTGTTTGTTTCATCGCTTCCCGTCCGATAGGTGCTGATTTAAATCATGAAAGCGTCATGCAACCATTATTTTCGCTTTTATAGCCAGTAATTTTGCAAGTGCCACGCGCCGCTGATCGACACATAGTGCATAGCCGGGCGGATCGTTTCTCTACTCATCTGTGTCTTTGCGAGTTTTGGTTGCCGAGATATAGGTCCGGTATTGCAGCGATGTTTTGGATGCAATTTCGTTGACGGAACAGGGGTGCACTTGTGCACGTGCGCACGTGCAGTGTGACCCTGAGTTTGACCTATGTAACATTGCCAGTGGTGTGGTCTCAAACCACACGCCAAATTTTAGCTACTGGGGGGGGCTATTTATAGCCCCCCTCCCGTTATTCTGCAATATCTCCTAAACCAACGTAGGTATCGTAACCAAACTTTCAGTACCTTGTCCCGGATTAATTTGACAC
>VOPJ01000625.1:30076-53796 GCA_014673585.1 Semibalanus balanoides
CTCGGCTGTGTGGCGACCCGACCAGGCACATCTGGATACCTGTCGGACCTCGGCTGTGTGGCGCATGACAAATGATCAGATTGGTATTCTAATTTCTATGACCGGGCACATGTGAACACATTGTGTACAGTTTTATACGCTGACGAAAGCGACAGCAAACTTATAACGAATAGTCTCGCCTTTTAGTAGTTATTCGTGGTCAGATATTGATAACGCGGACACCTGAACAGAGAGGATTTTGTCCGGGGCAGAGTGAACGCGAGCAGTTCACAGGAGGTACGTTAGGTGGCAAACGAAGCACCTCTCTCCCGTACCGAACTGTCCGATCTGTCTTGGCGGGAGACGGCCGATTCACACGGGCTGGTACACATTATGTCATAGGGGAGCCGTCAAGAGTGGCTCACTTTCTCCCCCCCCCCTGAGGGCGACCCAGCCCAGCCAGGCCCGACTAGCGACTGAGGGCATAATGCTGTCTCAGTCCAGAGAGCGACTGAGGGCACAGTGCTCTCTCGGCCTCTCGGGTGTGTTTAACCGAGGGCACAATGTTGGCTCATACTCGAAAGTGTGCTGGTCTGGATATTTACCAAAGTGATAAATTATTTATCATACAGGGGCAGCGGAAGGTATTTTGGGAATTAGGGGATGGGAAAACCCAAGGCTCTATAACAAGGTAGGCCATTCCGGCCAAAAACAGGGTCTCAAGGCCAGATTGGTCGTGACGTCAGCGGCACACGACGCATGCTAGCCGGCATGATCAGCGTTTAAATCCCACTGGGGTCCCACCCTTTAACTAAAAAACAAAAAGGTTAGCAAGACGCGAAAAAACAGAGTTCGATAGCTCTTTACAATTTCATTCGAAAGTTACTTGGGCGTTATTTGGGCTCAGGTCAATATTGAGGTCACCAGAGGTCATCAAAAGTCATCACAAATCACGTTTTGGAGGTGAAGGAATTGGCTCTAGAAACTCCCAAATATCTCTAGAAATATGAGAGCAAGTAGCAAACGGAAAAATCAAAACCTGATGAAAATTAAATCACCTTATTCTGATATTTAAGCTCAGGTCCATAGTTTAGGCCCCAGAGGTCACCAAATGTCAGGAGGATATTGTTTCCAAAACGTTTGTCATTACAAACTTTTGATTGGCTCGACATATAGCATTAATTTTAACACCATCATGTTTTTTCTCGTAAACGCGCTTTGAAGCAACATATAAATGGTGACCCATTTGGTGGTCCAGGCAGGTCATGCTGCATATGGGGCGACGTAACTCGACGAGACAAACACAATGGTGTCACTTGCACGTCTATATCTTCACGTCTATATCTACATTATATCAAGAGTTATTTGCAAAAAGGTGCTGGTGACATGAGATGACCTCAGTCGACCTTACAGAAGAAGTCACAGAGCAATAATTGTGCCAGGGTCATCAATAATGAACTAAAATAACATGATTCTTAAATAATTGGCCGGAGCCAATGCATTTTCTCTGAAAAGGAAGCATTTGTATATTTGTCATGCAACGTAACTTTGATGACCTCTGGTGACCTCAATATTGACCTGAGCCAAATAACGTATTTGTATTTGTATTTGCACTTCAGCTGACCATTCCACACTTGAAGGTTATTCTACGGCCATTGTCATACACAGAAGACACACTTTTACATGTAAAAGAAGAGCATGCATTCCAACACTGTTTTCTACGTCTTGCTAGTCTTTTTCGTTTTCGAGTTAGAGGGTGGGGCCCTATGGGATTTAACACGCTGATCATGCCGGCTAGCATACGTTGTGTGCCGCTGACGTCACGACCAATCAGGCCTTGAGACCCTGTTTTTGGCCGGAATGACCTACCTTGTTAAAGAGCCTTGCATTTATCAGTCAAAAATAAAGATATTACTTTAAAATTTGTTTGGAATAATTTTCATATGTGTATCTCCGAAATAAATTCCGGTTTTTGAACATCTTGGAAGATTTTGATTTTTATAATTTTTCAAAAATATACTTTTATTTTTGGGGGATAAAAATAATAAAAAATCCAAGAACTATATTTTGTTGGCTTGGTTATTTGCTACCTTTTGGTTTTTTGTATGCATTTTGGTCAAAATATGCATTTGTACGACCGATTTTAGCCGATTTTATCGTCAAACCCGTATGAAGTGACGTCACAACATTTTCAACATCTCATCAGTTTCGCGACGAAATGGTTTATTTTTCACGCCGAAGATGTCAAATTGATGTAGTAGAAGGTACCAAAAGTTTCACGTTGATAGTCCCATCGTGTTCTGAGCTAAAGCGAAAGTTCGTCAGGGGACAATATTTGCCCACGTCCCTGTCAAGCGCGGGATAAGATCAGATCGCTAGCAAAATAAATATCATGCCTGTCATAACTGCAGTCTGCCTGTGCCAGGACAGGTCTTCCAACCAAACAAAGACATCGGTACCTCTACCAACGCAATGATATATATCTGCAGCTTCCGTGACTGGCTGTATAACAACCAGAACAATAATAAGCATGACATTAGACAAAATTACCATTGCTTAGATGACAAACTAGACACACATCAGCAATCACCTGCTTGGGAATGGCTCACCAGTGCCTGCCGTCTTCACTGCCCGTCCCTTCAACTCCAGCCTGGGGCTCCAGATGCAATAAATCACCCATTAGCAGGGTTATCAATCAGCAGTAAAGCCGAGCCCGCCACCAGGCACGAGTCGCCGTGCCGCAGCCCTCCAGCCGGGCCGGCTCCTATCACATTTAAATTACAGCGCACCTCGTGCTCGCTGCATTGGTAAGTGGCCGAAATTGGCACTCAGCTGGCTGTGATTAACAGGAGTGCAGCTTTGCCGGACGTTCCGAACACCATTGCGAGCGGTTGGGTGGTCGGAACGCGACGGAGTGGTGGAGCTCGCTGCTGAGTTCTGTCGCTGGAAGTGACCGGCCCTGTCACTCGCATGTCTACACAGACGAGGAGCTCGTGTTCATATTAAGAGTGCTCTTCTCATCAGAACAGGGTCTCGGCTAAGGAAGTCTGGCTGGAGGGCAGTCAGTTAAATACAAAATGCTGGGGAAATATGATTAAGCGTACATACCTACTGATCAATTTTTGAAAGTGTGATTATATTACTAAAAAATACATTTTAAATATATAATATGTTAGTATAACTATACAATGATGACGCGTTAATGCAAATAATAAACGTAAGACGCGCATCGGCAAAGGTCCGCGCAAGAGAAGAAGCAATTACCATCAAGTGTAGCGGTCATGACAACTTCATATGAAATATGATGATCCACGATTGTCACCACCGCACTGAAAAAACAGCAACAAAAACACCCTTAGAATGTTTCCAAAATGCATACCCTGGAATTCCCGTCGAACACCCTTTTTGACACCGATTGACACCCTTTAACGGTATTTATGTGGTGTTTAAAGTTCTGTTCAACATCTTCCAGGGTGTCGTTGGGGTGTCTGACACCGCATAAATACCTGAGAAACTCCCGTGAGGAAATTCTCCACTCCCGTGACGGATTTCCCAGGGGTATCAAAGGTGTCAGACACCCAAAAAAAACTTGAATGTGTTGAACGGAACTTTGTATACCCCACAAATGACGTTAAAAGGTTTCGATCGGTGTCAAAAGAGGGTTCGACGGGAGTTCCAGGGTATGCATTTTGGCCACATTCGTTTTTTTCTTCAATAGGAAGGTTTTTGTGTCATGCGTCTGTGCATAATGCACACTAGTATGACATACAATTTATAGGAAGCTTCTAGAAGAACACAGTCACTCCTCCTTCTGTGTCATCCACCTGCGGCCGTTGTGATAAGAGAGCGGTAGCTGTCACCTGTGAGATTACCCAATCAGCAGTCGTCGTTAGTCAACATCTCTGACCGCGCCTCTGATCGTCCTATCAGAGCTTACTATCAGCTGTCTGTCATCTATCGGTCAACATCTCTGACCGCGCCTCTGATCGTCCTATCAGAGCTTACTATCAGCTGTCTGCATTCTATCGGTCAACATATCTGAACCGCAGCCTCTGATTCGTCCTATCAGAGCTTTACTAATCAGCTTGTCCTGTCATCTCTATCGGTCAACATCTCTGGACCGGCGCTCTGATCGTCCAATCAGAGCTTACTATCAGCTGTCTGCCATCTATCGGTCAAACATTTCTGACCGCGCCTCTGATCGTCACTATCAGAGCTTACTTCACTGTCTGCATCTACGGTCAAGCATCTCTGACCGCGCCTCTGATCGTCCTATCAGAGCTTACTATCAGACTGTCTGTCCCATCTAATCGGTCAACATCTCTGACGCGGCACCTCTGATCGTCTAATCAGAGCTTACTATCAGCTTGTCTGCCATCTATCGGTCAACATCTCTGACCGCGCCTTCTGATCGTCCCTATCAGAGATTTACTATCAGCTTGTCTGCCATCTATCGGTCAAACATCTCTGACGCGCGCCTCTGATCGTCCTATCAGAGCTTACTTTATCAGCTGGTCTGTCATCTATCGGTCACATCTTCTGACCGCGCCTCTGATCGTCTAATCAGAGCTTACTATCAGCTGTCTGCCATCTATCGGTCAACCATCTCTGACCGCGGCCTCCTGATCGTCCCCTATCAGAGCTTACTATCAGCTGTCTGCCACTATCGTAACATCTCTGACCGCGCCTTCTGATCGTCCTATCAGAGCTTTACTATCAGCTGTCTGCCATCTATCGGTCAACATCTCTGACGCGCGCCCTCTGATCGTCCTACAGAGCTTACTATGCAGCTGTCTGTATCTATCGTCAACATCTCTGACCGCGCCTCTGATCGTCCAATCAGAGCTTACTATCACTGTCTGCCATCTATGGTCAACATCTCGACCGCGCCTCTGATCGTCCGCATCAGAGCTTACTATCAGCTGTCTGCCATCTATCGTCAACATCTCTGACCGCGCCTCTGATCGTCCTATCAGAGCTTACTATCAGCTTGTCTGCCATCTTTCGGTCAACATCTCTGACCAGCGCCTCTGATCGTCCTATCAAGAGCTTACTATCGCTGTCTGTCATCTATCGTTCACATCTGCTGACCGCGCCTCTGATCGTCCTATCAGAGCTTAATAATCAGCTGTCGCATCTATCGGCTCCACATCTCTGACCGCGCCTCTGACGTCCTATCAGAGCTTACTATCAGCTGTAACGTAGGTGGTGCACGAGTTGCTGACTGCCCAAAGACTCAAGCACATGCGCAGACCGCGGAGGCAGTGATGCACCACGGCGCGCGAGCGAGCGGTCAGCGTGACGCCACGGTGCGCAGTAGCAATCAAGAGGAGCGAGCAGAGGCACGCGCGAGCGCGCGCCTACGACAATCGATCGTGACTCGAATGGCTCACCGATCAGAAGCTACTAGTACCTCACAGACTCACGAGGAGCTATGAGTTTCTCCGTACCGACGACCATATATCGGGTTAACAAATATACGAGGCGCTCCGCCTGTGAGGACTGCACTGCTAGAGCTGTCTTGATCGCGCGGAGCGCGCGCAGCGCGCCCGTGCCGCTCCACCTGGTACGTCGCGTGCGCCTCGCAGAAAATCGCCCACGTCACTCTTACCCCTCTTCATCAGCTGTCTGCCATCTATCGGTCCAAGTCTCCACGGTCCTCCTCCGACCCGCGCGCCGCGACCTCACTGCCTGGTGAACCGCGCCCACGCCACAGCACGCCATGATGAGGGCAGGACGCCGGCTGGCGTACATCTAAGTTCGCGAGTCATTGTAGCAGTGTTAGCAACCGTCAATGCGCGATGCGAGTAGCACATAAACTCTCCGAGCGAGGCGCGCGAGTCCGAGACGCAGATCCGCGCGTGAGTCCATCGCCCCTAGCATCACCGGCACCGGCCGCTGTTAGCGCCTCTAACGTCACTCTGCTAAGTAAGCTTACGTCGCTGCGGCTATGCAGTCCTGTTCACAACTCTGTTCGGTCAGAGACGAGCAGAGTCTGCGGTTGAACGCTGGGACCTCCTGTTCTCTCTTCTCTGTCCAGCGCCTCAGCCTCTGTCTACTGCGATTCTCTGAGCTCTGTCTCTCTATACTCTGAGAGTGCCTTATCTCTGTCCATATGCAGTTACTTCCTCCCATAGGCGCACTCGCTCTACGCCAGGATCTCATACTGCTCGGCCCTAGTTTCGTACTCGAGGATTCAGGGACTAATCTTCGCTTGTCTGTCGACACTCACTGATTTAATGAGCACTGCTGGACGCGCTGTAGCTGTCGATGCCCTCGTGCAGCCCGCTCATACTCGCCAGCGAAGACACGGCCGGCTCCGTATCTCGCTCTACGCTCACCAGTCTTGTGCGTCGTATGAGTGCTGCCAGCGTATACAGATATCATCACCTACATGCACGGTGAATTTCTCTGCACCATGGCGCACATCGTGTAACTAGAGAGTTATCGAGGTTCTTCGGCGTCGGCCCCGGGACTAGGAAAAGAGACTTTTCATAAAGCTACGAGCCATTATGTTCCTTGACTTCTTGGACGCTTCCATTGCGTGCACATCATTCTATACCGCCTCGCGGATCTGCGCGAGAGATACATGGCACAGAGTATGCAGTCACTGTAGCTGCAGTCGCGAATGCGAACAGGTAGATCTCACCCTCTAGAACTCGTCCTGAATCCACACATCCGCTAGCTGCCGCTCTACACACCTCCTTCTGCGTCGGTCATGTCACGAGACGTGGAAGCGTGCCCGATCTATTAGCTCGCGATCACATCCAATCACTACCGTGAAGCTCTGACCGAGAGCTGACTGGTCGGTCAGCGTACGCGTATGTCCGCTGCGATCGTCGGATTGACGCTATCTGGTCGCTTGACGCGCGCGCGCGCGAGCCGCGCGCCTCGTCTATCCTGCGCATCCTCCCATGCTACGAACACGCACATCCCCTCATCTCTCAGTCCTGCCTGCTTCTCACTTCTTCTATTCTGCTCGTATCAATCACTCCTCCGTATCCGCGCGTCAGCCTCTGATCTTCCTGCGTCTCTATCTCTCATGCTACTCTCGTCCTTCTGCTCATCCTCACTCTCCATCCTCTTCTCGCCATTATCGGTCAAGCATCTCTGATAACCGCTGCCTCTGATAGTCCTATCAGAGCTTAACTATCAGCTGTCTGGCCATCTTATGCGGTCAACATCTCTGACCGCGTCCTCTTGTCGTCCTTATCAGATGCTTACTACAGCTGTTCTGTCATCTATCGTCACATTCTCTGACCGCGCCTCTATCGTCCTATCAGAGCTTACTATCAGCTGTCTGCCATCTATCGGTCAAATCACTCTGACTCGCGCCTCTGATTCGTCCTATCTAAGAGCTTAATCTAGTCAGCTTGTCTGCCATCTATCGGTCAACACTCTGACCGCGCCATCTGATTCGTACTTCAGAGCTTACTATCAAGACTGCTTTCATCTTATCGGTCAACAATTCTTCTGTACCGCGCCTCTGATGTCCTACAGAAAAAAAAAAGCTTTTTACCCTAATCCAGCCTTGTCTGCATCTTATCGGGTCAACATCTCTGACCGTTCGCCTCTGATCTGTCCTATCAGAGCCTTACTATCAGCTGTCTGCCATCTATCGGTCAACATCTCTGACGCGCGCCTCTGATCGTCTCCAATCAGAGCTTACTATCAGCTGTCTGGCCATCTATTCGGTCACATCTCTGACCGCGCCTCTGATCGTCCAATCAGAGCTTACCTATCAGCTGTCTGCCATCAACGTCAACATCTCTGACCGCGCCTCTGACGTCCTAATCAGAGCTTACTATCAGCGTCCTGTCATCTATCGGTAATACATCTCTGACCGCGCCTCTGATCGTCCTATCAGAGCTTACTACAGCTGTCCTGCCCATCTATCGTCAACCTCTGACCGTCGCCTCTGATCGTCCTATTATTATTCAATGCAGAGCTTACTATCAGGCTGTCTGCCATCTATTCGGTCAACACTCTGACCGCGCCTTATTTGATCGTCCTATCAAAAGCTTACTATCAGCTGTCTGTCATCTATCGGTCAACTCTCTGAACCGCGCCTCTGATCGTCCATCAGAGCTTACTATCAGCTGTCTGCCATCTATCGGGTGCTAGAGTATTTGCTGCGCAATGCGCGTGACCAGCAAACCCTCTTGTGGCCTCAAAATACTCATCGTAAAGTCCGCAATCTTGGAATAAAGTAGGCGTGGCACAACTTAAGTCAGATGCTACATAACGTACCAAAAGTACGAGGACATCAGCATTCTAAACGATATCTTCCCTTGCAATTACCATAGGTGAAGTATTAAAATTGAAAAAATGTGGGTCATGTTCCCCTTGTCCCCGGCTGCGGAGCCTAAGTCACTGCTACTACCTGAGTACTCATTTCCAGATCAGATAGAACAATGCGTTCTTACCAGGGCCTCGGCTAAGGAATTCTCACTGGGGGGGGCAATTCGAAAAAAAATGTTGCTAAGAAATTGAGTTATGCGCAGAAACGTTATCAGTATTTTTGTCGGGGGAAGGGCACTTCAGTGGTAGAATCATACTTCGTTCTTCAACCAAATGTTGTTGACCGGGGGGGGGGGGTAATCAGAAGGATCGCATTTTATCTGGTTGTATTAGTTTGCTCTGAAGGCATGTTTCTCCTAGCTCGTTTCTCCCCGACATCCCTTTACACACATTGCTACGAATAAACTTTGAAGCTGTGGTAATATGACAAACGTAAGTATAAAACATAAATCAAAATAGTAAAAATGAATACAATAATGAAGATGAATGAAAATGCTAAATTTTAACACGACCCATCATCCAAGGTCCACACCTATGATGTCGATTTTTGAAAACGATTGGAGATCGAACAGGAACGGAGCGAAGGGACCAGCCGGCGACCATAGCTTTAACAATACAACTAGATTGGCCAAACATTAACTCATTTACTGAAGAAAGATGTAAGCAGCTTATACAAGGGATATTTTGTTTTAAAGCAGTTCTTAAACCGGGCCTGCCGCTGCCCTCGGCGCCAGCTTACTCATGCCAGGGAAGGCATCTTGACGCCCCTCACCAGAAAAGCTCGGCTCATATAGGGATTGTATGAATCCACCAAATACCGTTAAATACCTCGTCAATTCATGTCAAAATTGTTACATCGCTCAGTCAAACACTGTGGCTATGGCTCGATCATAAACTTTTTGGAGGCGATCCCAGGTAACAGATACCGTTGTAACAACGTTGTGAAAAATCAAGATGGAATTTTACGTTTTAACAACGTTGCAACAACGGCGTGAATGTTGTGAAAAAGTTGTATAAGCGTTGCTGTTAAAGGGAGTGTGCCTACTCTTTTGAAATGTCAAATATGTTTTTCTTACGGTAAGAAGCTATTGCTTTGATTATTGGTTTACGATAAAATTCACTCGTTGGAGCCCCCTTAGTTGAGTAATTTACTTATGGATTCTGTGTTTGCATTGTTTTGTTTTCAAAACTCATAAGCGATCGTCACTATTAAACAGAAGTAGCCAAGATGTTACTATAATGCGCCAACTTAAGACGATAAACAAACCTTTATGATCAAGTATAGGTTTGTTTACAGTTGATCGAGATCTGATTCGGCAAGCTGTTTATCAGTGCTTCACGAGTTGTTTCTATTGGCCAGAGCTAACAATTTGCTAGCGTTGCTAATTTAAGAGCAATGCTTCTAGTTAGCGAAAGCTCTCTGGCGACATCGGTTAATTAAGTACTTCAGTATGTGATTGGCGACCTTGGAAATATCTCAGTCAAACTTAACGTGAATCTGGGGAAATGAAGTATTGAACTAAATTCAAAAAAATCTTTCTACAGACTAGTGTCACAACTTCACCATGACCCATGTGAGTAGGCATACTCCCTTTAAACGTTTACAGCAACGTGTGTATCGTCACGATGTCACAACTTTGTTCTAGTAACTTGGGAAAAAAACAAAGCTCCGCAATGTGTACAATTTGATCTAAATGAGGCGTATTCACCATCTTACTAAGGATAATGATCGACCACGTAAGTCACGTTAGCTATGCTTGTCAAAAGTAACGTTGTGCAACGATGTTTCAACGTTTTTGAGCGTTTACAAGGTAACGTTGTGACAACGCTCCGGAAAGTCTTACAAAATTTACAAAAACTACCACAAAGTCGTGTACTGTTTACAACCTTGTCACAACGTAGCGACAACGTCAAATGTTAGCTGGGATGGCACTTGACGTGAACTGGGTCGCATTTAGACTAGAGATGAGTGATGACCCTAGTCAAAAAAATTACTTAATCACGGTGCGCTAATTATACATGCCAAAATAACTTTGCTGCCTCAGAAAACGAAATGGTGCTGCACGCCATCAATTCCCGAAAAAATAAGGGTGTTCACTATCGGTCGTGCCGGCCAAATGCTGGCACACAGACCTGCGTAAACTTTGTTTGTCTGAGTAATGCCGGTGAAATGCATATTCAATCGAAATATGGCTGCTTTTTGACAAGGGTCGGGGGAGGGCCACCACAGAAGAGACAAAACGCAAAACTTTACGAAAGCGAGAACATTGCTTCACCGAGATTCCCCGGCTTCGTCGTGTGATGTGATGAAAAGGGGCATTTGGGTAAGTGTATGTATGTTCTTTAGACTACGAATTTTTCAGCCTAGCTTATTTTCTACAGATCACCGTGGCTGAAAACCATGGTATATGTGTCAGATGGCACCCCGAACGGCCAGAAACAAGAGAGAACCCATAACTGCAAAAAAAAAAGACTCTTGGCGAAATCCCCAAAACTATCAAACGATAAAACAAACTCAAAGGGTTTTGCTTCTTTATGGATACATGGGTAAAATATTTAACTTCTTTTGTTAATATTTTGAAACACATAATTGACGTCATTTTTTGGCTCATTTCAGGCGGTTTCGGGATTTTGCCTTCTGGCCCCCTTGGATCAGCCATTGGTCAGAAGAATAAAAAATTGAAGGAGCCAAAAGCATTTTTTGGGGACCAAACTCAACATATGGAGGCGTCGAGGGCCACCCTAAACGTATATAAATCGACACCAGTGCTCCACGCTTATTTCGAACCAACACGACGAGGGGCGGATGTCCATCCTCGTGATATCAAAGCTACGCTAGGTAGCTGTAACTGCGTATAATTGGTTTAAAGTTGAAAGCATGCTTCAGTGACGCTTTTATATAGTTTACAAACCACACAATCGTATGTTATGTAACGCCCGCCCCCTTATTATTGGTTTAAATGAAAGTACTTCAGTGACGCCTGGGTATTATAGTTTACAAACCGCACAATCATATGTTACCTACCGATCTTTGCTCCCACCTAGGGCAGGGCACGTAGCAGCGGATTGCTCAGGAGGGCCAGCGTCGGAAAAAAATCACATTTTGCTACCTAGAATCTCATTCTATGCTCTAGTGTCTGAAATCACTTTGTGCTCCTCAGCGCATATGTTGCTGGACCGGGGGGGGGAGGAGGTAGTCGGCGTTTTTCAGACAAATCTCATTCTATCTATCTAGTGTGAATTTATTTCGCTCAGGGGGGGCCATGGCCCCCTGACCCCCTTGGCTAGTCGTCCTCCACTGCAACTAGGGGTGCAATAGAGTCTTCGGTCCCCATGGGACGGGAGCCAGCGAAGTCACTCGTGGGGAGCAGAACGTCTTTGCTCTCCCTCCATACATGCTATCTCGCGGATCATCGGCCGGTTACAGTTAAAGACCGTCGCGATTACTGAGAGGCAGTTTTGTAAAAGTCTAGTGTTGCATCATATTTAAATTTTATTATATGTGCCCGCTTGTGAACGAATTAACAGTTTACTGCGGAGGTGGCATATCAGTCTTTCACTGGGGGGGGCAAACTCCCTCGACTGGGGGGGGCCAAGTTGCCCCCCCCCCCAGAGAGAGCAGAGACGGGAGACGGAGAGGGAAGAGAGAGGAGAGAGGAAGAGAGAGAGGAAGAGAGAGAGAGAGAGAGAGAGAGAGAGAGAGATGAGGGAGAGAGAGACGAGAGAGAGGAGGGAGGAGAGAGACGGAAGGAGAGAGGAGAGGAGACGAGAGAAAGGAGGAGAGAGAGAGAGAGAGAGAGAGAGAGAGAGAGAGAGAGAGAGAGAGAGAGAAGAGAGAGAGAGAGAGAGAGAAAGAGAGATATATCGATCTCAATGCGATTTTCTACCAAATCAGTCGCTGAGCCGGTTGGAATCTCTTCTCCAGCGAGAGAAGCAGTTTTGTTTAACCTGCCCTGCCCACCAGCCCGTGAACCGTGCATCCTCCCCACCCGTCCCATCCTTCCTCCCTGCCGTACCTCCCAGTTTAAGCCTGCCTCCCTGATATCCGCTCAGAGCCACCTCACACCCTGCCCAACTCTAATGATCGCGTCACGACTCACGACCACCCGGCCCACCGCACCACGCCGCGGCCACCACCGCGGCGGCCACCGCCAGCGCGCGGCGCGGCTTTCACACCGCTCGCGCCCGCACGGCGCCGCTCCGAATTTACTGCCCGGCCGACGCGGCGTTATTGTTTTAAATTATAGATATTAATTATGCGCGGCGCGGCAGAGGGCCGGCGGTGCGGCCGCCGTAATTGTGGTCCGCAGAGCCGCACTAACTCAGCACCGACCAACGTAGCTCCGCGAGAGAGATGGCCAGAGACTAGGGAGTTTTTGTGTTGTCCAAACGGCCGGCCAGCGTCTGCAGGAGCAGAGGAGCAGTGGTAGGTGAGCAGGCGGTAACACAGACAGGAGGTGGGCACCAGCACCGAACACGAGACCTGGACGAAAGCGCCAGCAGGGTGCTTAGCATAGATTGGAAACTAATTGGCTGCTGTAACTGCTTACTGTTTCTGGGGGTTTGGTTTGATTATTAAAAGCACCAGTAACAAGACGACGTGATTTGGTAGAGAACAGCGTCAATCACCGTTTTCGATGCATCAAAAATGTGGGTGATTTGCTTAAACGCGTGCGCATGTAGTATCAGACTATTTCATCTGAAATTGAATCGTAAAGTTAGCTGATTAGCTCGTTAGCGGATTACAACAAACATTTACAATTACATTTATGACTGAAGTATTCAACGGATGTTCTAAATAAATAAGTCCATCATTCGCGAAATCCTAGTTTCGATTTCCCTGCTCTTTTCATACTATGTCCTTATTGTTTTCCCATTGTCGATATCCAGGTATGTATATCGCAGCGCCCGAGGCAGCAGAGCATGACGTACATCTGCGCAGGCGCCGCCTCGTTACGCCTAACTGGCGGCCATTACTCATCGAGCATGGGCCCTGAAAACCGTGCATGTACTGCAAATGTGGCCGCAATCCGATCTGACAGCCGCCCATTTAGGCAGCACGCGGTAAGAATACTGAGCAAGAATCGCCTACTGCAATACCTTGGAGTGGTCGGGTTTCAAAACGCCGTATTTAGTGACAAAAGCTACATTTTTGCATGGTATGTATCATCGGTGACACAAGGAGGGAAAATTGATAAATTATCATGAAACGGTATGCGTTTTTTTCATTTTGCCTGTAGCGTGATTCTGGGGTTTTAGCTTAAATATAGTATATTTGAGTCTACCTACTTTTATTTGTGCTAGTTCCATTTAACTACCTTGTTTCAGGTGTGTGTTTAAGCATCTCTTATTGGCTCAATCGTAAGAAACTCACGAGGGAAGGAGCCACACTTCCACATCCCAAAATGATGGATAATTTAAGTACAAACTTTGACATGGTTCTGCCTGACATAAATTACGTGCATATCCTAATCAGCAGCACCTGCCTGCAGTTTGTTCACCAGACATGCTGGCACATCGCGCCGGCAGACGCGCGCCGCGCTGTACGCGAGAATTTACCAAGGTAGTAAACCTTTTACGAGCCGGCTTGGGTTTCTCGACGGCCGCCCAGATCGGTTGCAAAGCAGCGTGATGTTCAGTTTATGGGCCAGTTCAGAGCAAACGGTTTGTTGGCGGCGCTGGAACGAGGAGACCTATCACTACAATAACCGTCCTGTGGTATCCGGTGTGATACACGCAGCTCGGGCCGGCAGCTGGATTGTGAGGGGTGGGAGCCGGTGGAACGTGAAGTGCAGGTGCGCTGGTGGGAAGCTCCAGTCACTGTGCGTTCTTGCATCAGCCGAAGTTTCAGGAGACCGTATTGCTTTGGAGGCGTCGCCATGTCCTGCAGCCGCACAGGGGTTTTACTCAGTTGACTTAATGGAAAATATCAAGTAACAAATAAGGACATGTATGAAGAATTGTAAGAAGTGTAGCGTATTTGGGGGTGTAATGTATTGTTTGTCAGACCCAGATATGATGGTGTGGTAATAAATCCACTCACCATTCACAGCATCGCAGTACCAGGATGCATCGGAAGTAACGGTCCACTCGTCATCAACCTATCTCCTGTTCCTCGAAAACCGACAATGGCTCACAATGTCCTCCACTCGGCGCCACTCGACCAGCTCTGATAACGTGACTGATCGAGGGAGGGAGGAGGGAGGGAGCATCACATCCGGCGACCACCGGAAGTCTGAGCAAACTTCCGGTCTGAGCGTCACCGGTCAGGTGCCGCTGCTCTGATCTCGGTACTCGGTACTCGGAACTCGGAACTCGGAGCGATCGCGGAGTCAGATCACAGATAGTGCGGCGTCGGAAGTGAGATATCGCTCGGTATAAAGCGCACGGCTTCAGATTGGATGACATCAGAGGAGGGAGGGAAACAGAGAGAGGCGACTGCAGAGGCAGCTCAGTGTGCGCCCCAAACGACGACATGAAGAGTCTGGTGAGTTTGTGACGAGTGGGATCACTCGGACTCGCTATACGCTGTCGGTGTTGCCCTTTTACACTGAATTGGACTTACCTAGCAGTTCTATGGTGTAATGTAGTTTGCTACTTATATTTGTAAATTAGTAGTGTCTTAGATTGTCATGATTATCATAAATGAGTTAATTTGTCTGGGAATTCTCAATGATTTTAAAATAAAGTGTCATTAAACTGTACCCACTCCGAAACAATACCTTCATAGCTCATTGCTGTTAATTAAAATAGTATTTAGAATCAGAAACGTGTGGCATGCATTCTGTATGTCATAATAGCCTCATGTTTAAATATAAGTGGCAAATTGCAAATTATTTCGCAAGCTGAATTATTTCCACTGTTGTTGGAACTAAGGGATTTCCTTCGAAGAGATTTAAGGGTCTCCGAAAGGAAAAATCCCGTGATTATTAGCATGCTGAAGCGGCGTATTTATATGCATATATATATATATATATATATATATATATATATTCCATTATTTTGTTCACAGATATGTCTCGCTGCCGTCATGATGGCTGCATCAGCAGCAGTCAGAAGACCTCTGGGTCTGAGCCAGGATGGTACCTACTGGCCTGAGAGGGCCCAGGGCGAGAGGCGTCTTCTTGGTCTGAGCCAGGACGGTACCTACTGGCCTGAGAAGGCCCAGGGTGACAGGCGTCCCCTTGGTCTGAGCCAGGACGGCACCTACTGGCCTGAGAGGGCCCAGGACGAGAGGCGTCTTCTTGGTCTGAGCCAGGATGGCACCTACTGGCCTGAGAGAGCCCAGCGTAAAAGGCGTCCCTTGTCTGGAGCCGACTGGAGGCGATGGGCGAGTGGCAGCACCCGGACGCAACCGTCATCTTCGGACACTACTCCAGCGGACCACGCGGCGCCCCTCCTACTCCGACGCCGCACATCAAGGAATAAATCGGTAATTATGAGGGTGGCCATAATGTTAATATTTTACTTTCACCAATCAATACCAGTTTTGAACATCTAATATGCTCAGTAAAATGTCCAATTAGCCTAGCCAAACATTCAAAAAAATAGTACATTCGGATAGGGAAGCTGTTACATGGCGCCCTGAACAGTGTGCTTCGATCCGGTGTTTCGGATGGGGACATTTGCTCTTGAAAATATGCGATATTAATGTCCTATTACCACCACGAGAGATATTTTATCCGAGACATCTCACTTTCTAGTGAAAGGTTATGGTTCTGACAACGTGTCTGTACTTAAAAATTAAGTTGTTAATGTTTCTCCCTTAACATTGGCAACATGTTTTATCTATCAAATGCATGTTCATAAGGTGATCGGTCAGAGTATCATCAGATATAAACAGGGCTGCAGAGAAATTGCAGCCACAGTGCTCGCAGTAGTGACCCCTTCTTAGTTATTCCGTCAATACCTTAATTGCTTCAAGGTGATATACATTTTTTTTGCGTTACTTGCGAACGGGGGGCTCCCAGGAACCCATGTCATATATCTGCGAATCATCCACGTTGTGGGTTAGTGTTTGATCCGTTTCCAAAACAAAATCGTCAAGATGAGTAATAGAGGCCAAAAAACATCGTTCGTCACAGATGAGTACATAGAGGCATCCACAATACAATCGTAAGTAAAAGGGCATACCAACATTACACAATACTCCAGGAAGGTCTTTATCTCAGTGTGTACCTTCCATTTTGTGGCCTCAGAAATGCAAATGGGCTCCAAATTAAAGAACATTTCAAGCAAGTGAGAAACACTCTCATCGCTTGCACTCTTTGTTCAATAATTGGTTTAAATGGGATTATTGTGGACCCCATTGAATGGATTAGGGATTTTTTAGTATTTTTGTCACCACTGGGGGGGCATCACCACTCGAAAAGTTTATCACAAATGAAAAACTATCGGAATTCCTCCTTAAATGCTTGCTAAACGTTTTAATAACCACACTTTCTCATAGAAACAGTTGCGTAGATGTTGCGTAGATTGTCCTAAACGATTTCTGCATATACGGTGAAAATTGACGTTCATAATTCTTAACAGGGCGCCTCTCAGGACCAGATTTTGGTAGGCTTTTTTCGGCGCACTTTAGCCAAGAACACGGAGATGCGTTCTTCAATGGCTTCTCTGTAACTGCATTAAAGTAATGAACGGGTTTGCAATTGTTCATCTGTTGATTGAATCCAAGTTCAAAATGAGTGGCTTCTATGAAATACCACCATAACGATTAGACAGCCAATGACATGTGTGTATTATGTGTGCTTGCGTGTGTTTATAAAGTATATGTAGTACTGACTTTACCTGTCAAGTGGGTCAAGCCCTTGGGTGATATACTGAATAAGTGAACATGAAATTATTGCAACGGCAGAGGCGGGTCAGGGATTTGGAAGAGGAATTCTTCAAGGAAGTAGAAACGTTTGGCTGGCAGTCATAGAGCAATTTATGGGCAGATTTAAACTAACTGAAAGCAGCAAGCACGCTTAGAAGTATCCCTCCATTATTTTGTCATAATTATTCAAGGGTAGACCTCTCCAGGTCGGCGCTGTCTCAAGCGAAACAGTGTAACGGACACTAATCATAAGATCTACCGAGCCATTATGCGCCAGTCGATAAAACGACACGGGATTCACAGGATGAATATACTATTGGTAAACGAGGTGACAATATGAACCAATAAATGATCTAAGCGAAGGGCGAGAGGCGACAATATAAGTTTAATTTCTGGCTCTGCAGTGGTGCGCTGAGGCATCGAAGAATACGGTGGTCATATATTGTTCAAGAAACTAAGAATCGGGCCTGGCGCACCGGTCGCCATAATGACAATAATATGAACCCAGAGCGCAATTTTTGCATCAAACATAGGCTGACACACCTTGTGGATACTTTAGCCAACACCGAGGTGATTACGTATGAGCTGGGCTTAGACTTCACTGTGCACATGGAGTAAGAGAACGCCTCTGGGAACTACAATTAATGCAAATGTGAAAGTGTCGAGTCGACAAACTATCACCGTCGGACAACAACTACGTTAGACGGCAGACGAGAGGAGGAACACAGGAAGTGTAGAGGCTCTGAGCTCCGCGCTCAATAGTTGGATTTCCGGGAACATCTGATGAGGAGTAAACGTAAACCATATAAACGGGACTAATAATGGTGCTCAGTAACTTATATATAATTGTTTGGCATCAACTTGCCTTTGGTTAATAGGGGTTCTTTTTGTTGTATCTCTAGTTTATATTTTCTCTGAAAACACTGGCCGACCGGGCCCGGTGCTAAACGAAAGGCTGTCTATGGATAATTGAGATGGCTAATAACTTTCTTTGGCTGATGTCACAGTAAAGCAGCATTTCAATTATTCCACGGAAATAAAAACCACCAAACTGGGATTCACTCACAAGGTGACATTTTTTCAACAACCCATTTATAGATAAAACTGGCCACTGCCTATATTTTTGGAGACACCACACACTCACGCTCACCACATGTCAAGATGCTTCAATATTAATCTTTATTGATGCCACAGGGTGCGCGATCTACACTCGTGCTATAAGCCTTGTGGGAGCTTGTGAGTAATAAAAAAGTGCCCGCTATATCAATTTCATTTGCGCTTTTTGCTATCGGCGCCATCTCCCAAGTTTCACGTTTATGTGAGGCGTAGTCTTTATTAGAACATCTGAACATGGCGCACACTTGAGGAGGTCTCAACGCTTAGGGATGATTACCGAAATTCCAAGGTGCTTAGTTACATAATAGGGTACTTGTCTAACCACGGCGAAATGAGCGAGGGGTAATCCCGTCACACCATCATTATCTTCAATAACGCATTGTGAAGGATGTCACGAGCACCATAGGCAGAAATAATAACCTCCCATTGTATTACTTCCCCAGTGACGCCCTCTGATTTTCTGATACCGTCTGGTTTAATACTCGGATAGGATGCACGAGGAAGAATGCCCTATTGATTTTTATTTTTATTTTTTTAGAAATCCGTTTACCAACTGAAACCTGACATCAAAACATTTTTTCCAGAAAAATAATTATGGCACCCCATAAGACCGATTTATCGCATATATGACGCACGGTAGAGGCCGAGCGACGTCAGCAGCGACGTCAGCAGCGACACGTCAGCAGCGACGTCAGGCAAGCGACGTCAGCAGCAGCGTCATCAAAGAGTGACGCGCGAGAGCAGGCCGTCATGGCCAGAGTCAATTGCATAGTGTCCGTGCACATCCAAGGCCCGTGTCGTCCAAGAAGGGTAAGTGCAAGGACGCGCGCACGGCTACGGACTGCGCGCAAGTCCTTGCCGAGGCCTCCGAGCAAGAGGCGTTCCAGTAAGAGGTTGTACGTTAAGACGAGGTCAAGGGCAGAAGTTCAGAGTCCGGTCAAGAAGGCCTTAGAGTATGACCTCGCACAGGGGTGGATAGCGCATGAGAATCGCAATGGGAATCTAAATGTTTGAGGGGATGCGCAGCAGCGCGTCTTCACAACGAGGGAGCCTGACGACATGTGAGCAGACTCCGTGTCGAGAAGACTCACGACAGCTGGTAAAGACAACTGACCCTCGTGGAAAATACCCTAATTGTATGCAGGACACACTATTATCAGGCTAGGAATGTCCGTGGTTGAGCATTGAGCAGCAACGCTTATTAATGTAGGCGCAGCCCATATATTTTAGCAGCACGTCTGTATACGGTGTATGAAGTTATTTTTATACCTCCTTTTATATCAGAATATATATTTATTATGTATATGTATATATATATATATATATATATTTATGATTTGTATGTAATGTGGAGTCTCGTTATCGTTTATTCATTAGAGTAAATCATTATGTCTCTGTACCGTTTATTGTATGTCCTTATAGATGGTCAGTCAAGAATACACAATCTATTTATAATATTGGGAAACGTTTGAGAGAAAGCATTTGAAGTGTAATAGCGGGCTTGTGACATGACGCGTAAGCCCTTACCCATAGCCAATGCTTCATCAACAGTCTCTGAAGAATGACTCTGAACGGAATGAATGCCTCCGCCTTTAAATGATGCTCACTCACTCCTAATGAGCTCGAATGGTGCGATAGGTGTACGTTAACAGTCAACACCAGCCACACTGAACCATTAGCAAACTATCCAGCTTCATCTACCATCACTTGAACTTCACGGCTTACGGTGTGTGTGTGTGTGTGCGTTGGTGACGCCACTAAGGCACACACAGCAGCTGCTGGTACTGGTGACGTCACCAGGGCAGCTGCTAGTCGTCACTTCCACTCCGTCTCTCAATCGAACCACCATGAATGCCATTTACAACATTAGCGATGTCCGCACTTCAATCCGCAGCCTGAGCTCGAGCCCAAGCCTCGCGAGTCGCGAGGTTCATCGAGCCACGTCAAGCCACAAGGCGAGCCCCGACCCGCCGGCGGCGGTGTGATGCGCGAGACACGGAGTGCGAGATACACGGGTCTGTTATTCCAGGCGGCGGCCGACACGGTGCCGGTGTGGTGACGTCATTAATCGTGTGTGGCCAACACGGCGCGCCGGTGTCGCCGATACGGGGCCGATGTCGGCCATCCATTACTCAGTGGCCAGAGGTGTCAACCGGCGAATCCACCGTCCCGGCCGTCACCCACCGCCCGCCACCCGGCCACCAGCTGCCCGCCGCCCGCCACCACGCCGCCTCCGCCCGCCACCAAGCTGCCCCGCCGCCCTCGCGTCCGTCCGTCCCGCCGCCCGCCGCCCGCCGCCCGCCGTCCGCCGTCCGCCGTCCGCCGTCCGCCGTCCGCCGCCCGCCGTCTGCGGTCACCGCCCGCCGCTCTGGTCCGCCGCGGAGGACGGAGAACGCGAGGCGGGGGCGGCGCTGCTTGTCTGACCCGTAAGGCGGAGCGTGCCAAGTCGCCAATTAACCGGTCATTAGTTATAGGCTGCGACGGAGCGCTGTGTGGCGACGGAATGTGCAGCTCAAGAATGTGACCTACCTACACGAGACGGGCAGAGAAAGGGCTGCTATCGGATACCCAGCGCGCTGAGAAGGGGAAGGACAAGGTGGCTTTGGATGGAAAATCAGTGATAGGCATTGCAAAGCACAAACAAGTTATCAAAAAAGTTTTTACACATCATGTTTATTAGATGCTCCAGGTGTCTGATATATCGTAGTTAACAGATTAAAAATTCATGATTTCAATTATCAAAGTTATGTGGAGTGCGTAAGTCTTCCATAGAGATGGACCAAAATTCAAGGACTTAGCAAGTTATTGTAATTTGTAACCAGCAGTAACATTTGAAGGCCCATCAGTCCGTCCCTATAGCTCAGTCGGGAGAGTGCTGGGCTTCTGACCTATTCCGGTAGTGGCAGCCCGGGTTCGAGTCGCTTCGGCGCTTCGCTATTATCTCCTGAACTGGGATGGCCTGCGGCCAGTTGGCAGCTTGTTCCGCAAATTGGAAGTCAAGGTGACGTCCAGTGAATGCGGGGGCGGAACGCGTGTGCCAGGTATAGTCGGAGCAGGCGTACTTTTCGTTCTAAATTCTGCAGTGTTATCACATCTAGGAAATTGAGTACGCGATCCGGGTGTGGTGGGGTCAGGGCCTGCGCAACAAGCTCTGCTTAGCGTGGGTCCTGACCTCGGGAATCCATCCATGCAAAACATTCGGACTAAATTTATTTTAAAAAAATCATAGAAGTCTGGTGCACCCGATTGTGTTATTTGCAATAATCACGAAACATGCATAGATGTTCTGCACGGTTTTCCCTGTGTTCCTTTTGAAATGGGTACCCTAACAAAGAAAACTCGTGACACATTCACGTTTGCTAATATCCATTTACGCTTGGTATTCTAGATCACTTGCTGCTAAGCTTCGGAAGTAGTAGCCAATAACATCTTTCATAAAAGCCACCTCCGAAATAAGGAATATTAACTGCAAGAGAAACGGTAATGTCTTGGCTACCCTTGGCTCGGAATGTACGGGTAAGTTTGGTTATTTATCTTCTCACTCCTCCCCTCCCTTCCAGCCTTACTGCTGTTAGGCTTCAGTAATTATCTCACATTATCACCGCTTGAAGTTTGCGAATTGTGTTAGGTGTGGAAATTTATGAAACGAGTAATTAAGCTGGCTGGCCGTTACCACGTTAATATTAGCAAATTGGGTTTGCACAGGCTGTCGAGCTAATTGTATTGGACAGGCGCGCGTGTTTTATTCACAACATAACAGACTACCAACTGGTATATGACAAACAATACCAAAAGTGGCTAATTCGCAAAACGAGCCAGAATGACAACAGCTGCTGTCATTGCAGCCATAACAATAAGTTCTGAGGGGAAAATTGCATGTCACCGTCAGCTATGCGAGGATGTTTGTCAGTCCAGCACTATCCATGACTTTGCTACATTGCTGATTGCTGTGTGAATATTCATGCACGAGAAATGTTGGATGGCTCATGGATCTTGTTAGAAGTGATCGTTGATTACTGCATTCGCCGGTGAGTATGTTAAATTAAATTAAGCGTGTCCAGCATGAGCACGCGATTGCCTCCTAAGATTTTATTTGTTTGCAACGGAGCGCCGCATAATTATCCCGATGTTGTACACAAACAAAAATGCATATAAAAAATGACGTCGCGCCCGCGCGCGATCGATAGTGTTTGGGGTTGTGTGTTAGCTCGGGTGTGTGGTGTGTGTGGTGTTGTGTGTTGTTGTGTGTGGTTTGTGTGTCCGGTGTGTGTGAATAGATGTGTGTGTGGTGTAGAGATGTGTGTGTGTGGTGTGTGTGTGTGTGTGTGTGTGTGTTGCGTGCGTGCGTGCGTGCGTGCGTGCGTGCGTGGCGTGCGTGCGTGCGTCAGCGTCCGCACGTGAGTGCGTGCGTGCGTGCGTTTGCGATGGATGCTCAGGGATCGACAAGGAATTCATAGTTCAATGTTTTGGGAGGCCAGCAGCGCCACTTTTTAGCACTGCCAACGAGTACTCAGCGGAAATCTGCTCCTCCTTCAGAATTCTAGCCCCCATAATTGACCACAGATCACTTTTGGTTGTAGGTATTACCTATTTAACGCCCACTAGACTTTTTCGTCCACTACAGGTATTTTGATACCTTAATATTGACTAGAAAAATAGACTCGGCTATCATACCTGCTAATAAAGAACTGTTTTTTTTTTTTTAATTTTATGATGACAAATTAAAAAAAAAATCATATGTTCTTAGAAAATTCTGCAGGATGCTACACATAGGATACACTGTCATAGAAACAATGTTCAGAATAACGCAATATAAAGAAACTTTTACGAGATTTTGACCGTGTGAAAATTTGAAGTTGGATAAACAATTAAACTGACTGACAATTATGACAACCTTACCAAAGACCAAATCGACACACTTTCGACGGCATTACTTACCGTGGATATAAAATGCATTTGCGTTTTTGCTTTATACTTTGAGTTATTTGAAACTAATACTGCTTTAACTTTTTTCACGCTCTAGACGCAAAAATAAATAACCAATTAACATGTAGTACAACGCCTAATGACCGTAATAAGCAGTTTGATCTCACACGACCTCGAATGACTTTGACCTGATTTAAGATCATCCATCATCTGAGCCTTAGCCTGATACTTATACAAGTCTAAGAATGTATCTTAGAAGTGTCCGACACATTTATAAAAGGTACCGATTTTTTAACTGCTTATGCGTTTAACACGCGCCGTGCCGGTGCTCGGCGCCACCTCCGCCGTGGCCGGGGGAAGGGAACACCATTCAAAAGCTCGTCGAAAAAGTATTTAGGAAACTATTACGGTCATTTCTTTTAACATGTCAATATTGAGGTCACCAGAAGGTCATCAAAGGTCAGATTTTCCACTTTCAGGGCTTTTTGCTCCAGAATCCCCCAAATATCTCGCGAAACTATGATAGCTCTAGGAACAAACGGAAAGCGATTGAAAGTCCTCGAAAAATGCAATCGCCAAC